>JAJEJO010001368.1:127875-238748 GCA_020662805.1 Glaucomys volans | reverse complement strand
AAAAAAAAAGTATAACATAGAAAAAAAAAAAAAGGAATAGACTTGACACCCAGGAGGCCGAGAGGGACAGGGGCCCTGCATGCTCAAGGATATCTTAATATTTTCCTCCCTTTAAGCTGGACATGCTACTCTAAACAGCCTTTAAAATAGCATGCTACCTTCTGGCTCCGAGCATCCAAAGAGCCACCCAGCGCTGCTGTTGAAAGCAAGGCCCAAACTTATTTCTCCTTTTGTGGGTGATCTGATTTTTCTTCTTAAAAGTTTCTGAAACTTCCCCTGAGATCTTCCAAATTTCACTTTTCTGTGACAAAATGTGTTTTCTTCAACTGAAGAAAATTAAAGTTCCCTCTTACAAGGTCAGAGGGCAAGCAAGTAGCCAGTGGGACTGGCAGTCGGTGTTCTAAGTGTGACCCATTTTCCTGCATCAAAGGTGGGCACGCTTTTCTACAAGGGACCAGAGAGTGAATATTTCAGTCTTTTGGAAGCCTTAGGATCCCTGTTAGAATTGCTAAGCTCTGCGGTTGAAGTGCAAAAGCCGGTTGTTTCCAAGTAGCTTTATTATGGACACTGAAGTTTGAATGTCTAATAATTTTCATGTGTCTCAAAATACCATTCTTGTTTTCATTTCTTTTATCCATTTAACATGCAAAAACTACTGTGCGGTCTTGAGAAAACAAGCAGTGGACCAGACTTGGCTCCTGGGCCACCGTACCAACCCTGGGTCCATCTGATTATGGAAAGACAGGAAAACACTGTGGTCAATGGACAGGACTGGGCAGGCTGTCCTGGCTCTGAAGGAAACCCCAGGCCATGGGTGAATCATTCTGGTTGGAAAAATTAGGGGTAGAAGCTGGTAAGAAATCCAAATGTCATTTGGTAAGAAATCCAAATGTCATGGTACCAATCACAGCTGAGAAGGAAAACTGCAGTGAATTCTGAAGCCATTGGAGGAAAAACCAGTCCCTGCTGGTTACCATTAAGAAAAGCAAATTTCCAATATCAAAGTTTGGAGAGCTATCTGAAATGCTGAGTCTCTCATGTCTAGATCCAGGGTTGAAGAACACTGTCTATACTGGATTTATAAAAGAAAATAATCATCTTCAGATAGAAAGAATATTAGCTTTGCAGCAGAAGGAAGCAAATACAATTTGAAGTGGTATTCTTCATTTTCCTGAACTCTTTTTCTCTAGCAGGACATGGGGTAGAGACCTCCCTCTTTTTACAAGGTCAGCAACACTGTACTAAAGGTAAGAGGAACATTTCCTTTGCTACTCAAATGAATGACAGCATGCATCCTGAAATAAGATTTACCACACATATTTTTCCCTTGGCCCTTCTTGCTCCCCAAGGCATTAATTGCTAGAAAGGTTCAGTGCAAACATTGTTAGGTCTAGAAGTACACAAAGCCGTTCAGGTTGGTGGTGGTCACAGAGGGCCTGTGCCCAGGAGGCAGATCTGAATCCAGATCCATGATTCCAAGCCCACATTTCTTTTTGATACCAGAAAGGATCAGAGTAAAATACTGACCACAGCTTCCTTGGTGATGGAGAGGCAGACAAATAAATATATTTCTAGCTGCTACTGGTTTTCAGGGAATGTGATATGATTATGCCCAGAACAGAATCATAGGTATCATGAACTGACCATTGGTGCCACACATGTGAAATGAGAAAGAACCTCGCCCCCATTCCTTTCTGTCCACCATACTTCACCAGAACCGTTGAACTCCAGGTCTGTGAGGACACTTGGCTCCCCTGTCCTTGGAAGAGGAAAGGGTCTTCCCCTCCAAGGGTAAGAGTGTGCCTTTGATTGATCAGACTCCAGGTTGTGGATGGGCCAAATTCAACGTCCAGCAGGGACTGAGGGCCTCCTAGGTTTGGGTCTCTCAGGACAGCAAGGTCACATGCAACTGTCCTGATGCGGAAAGCCAGCATTCTCCCCCTTCTCTCCTTACCTGCAGCTCAGGAGTGGCAGACTGAGGCTGGCCCTTCCCATAGCATCGTTGGTCCTCTCTCTCCCTCTTCCTCCTTCACCATGTCTGGAGGAGACACACAGCTGTATCACACCCTCACCTTTCCTGTGTGGCTCTTCTGTCACTATCTCATCTTTCCCTCCATGATGTTGGAAGGTGGTGGTAAAATAGAGAGACTCTGGTTAGGGCTCAACCAAAGCAGTGGAGACCCCATGAGGCTTTGAACACAGGTCACGTGCTCTGGGCCAACTCGCAGAATCCAGGTCAAGTAGAACCTACTGTCTGCACATCCGCACAGGGAGAACAAATAAATACAGCATAAATACAGGATTCCAGGATTCCTTCAATTCCCCAGGATTCTTCACACGATAATGTTAATATGCTGATTAACATTATCAAGGATTCTAAGAAGATGTTGGAAATCCCACTGCCATCAGAGTAAAAGGAAATTGTTACCTCCTGCACATGCATGACTGCATGACCGATGCGATCCTACAATATGTATAATCAGAAAAAATGAGAGACTACACTCCATTTATGTATGATCTGTCAAAATGTATAAATGCATTCTACTGTCATGTACAACTAATTAGAACATATAAATTTTAAAAATTTTAAAATTGTTTTCATAAACAATAAGGGTGTAGTGTTTTAAAAATGTGTTTCCATTTTTCTGAGCATGCTTCTTAGGTCTAATCTAACCCAAAATTCGTTTCCAACTTATTCACCGAAGAAAAATCTCTGGAATGCAGTTCATGAAATCTGAGTATTGAAGTGATAGACATAAATCTTTTTAAGCTTTTCTTCATTTTATTATTTATTGGTAAACTTGAGTTTAAAAACTTGCCCATCAAACTCACAAATTATTATGAGGATAAAACAAAATAAGAGGTTAGAAAATGCTTGGAAAACTGAGAAATGATACAAAAGAGAAAACATTGAAAACAATAAAAATGTTGTACTATATAATGCAATATGTCTACAAAATAAGAACGGCAGTATAAAAGAAAATACAGAAAGCTAATTCTATTTCCCCAAATAGGAGAATTTCTAACTCCTTATTAAGTTTCTCTGCAGTCCCAGCATTGAACTTTTCAAATCTAATTTATTTTTGCATTCAGGGAGTTGTTAAATTATTTGGAACAGGGCTCTTTAAACATAAACTCAGCATCAATGGCTCCAAATTGTTTTATTCTTGTCTTGATAAACCTTTTTTTCTCTCCAAAGCAGGGGAGATTGAGAAGTGATCAAATATAGAAAAAGAAATTACAGACCTTAAAACGGCTGCTAACTTGCAGAGGGTGCCAGCTGCTGGGGAAATGTGTTTCTCTGAGAGTCAGGGAGGGGAATTGCTTTCGAGTCCCTGCTATCAAGTCCCAAGTCCAAATAATGCATGAGCTGAATACCAGCTGGATCAGAAGCTAAGCCGTCGTAGCTGAGCTGCCATTCCAGTCGAGAGGAATTTCTGAGAGCGCACATTCGTGTTCTTTGCTCTGACCCAGTCGGGGCTTCGCAGATGTTGGAGAATCTAGCTTCAGATGCTGACTCTGCCCTGAAATAGATAGAATGCTGTCAAGAAGCAGCTGTAATGAAAGGCAGCTGTCGCTCACATCTGAGCTCCATAGTGGGCATTCTTCTGCTGCTTGCTGGCCTTAAGGAGAGGTGGGAGCTGACCAGCAGTGGGCAGACAGAGAGCATTCCAGAAGAGGGCATGGAAGGACGGTATGCCCTGAATGCCTAGGTTACCTGAGTGGAGGCACAGTCAGGGCCAGGTGACCACTAGGAGCACAGGAGTGTGCCTGTTGGGTCTGTGCTGTGCACTCACCAGGGCCAGGAGGACATTTTGTCACACTTCCCTGAATCTTGAAGGTGTCCCTTCCTGTGTTCATACCTCACACCTTCCTCTGCCTTTTACGTACTTGGGAGTTTTGCTCAGCCATCACTGAGTCTAGAGAACTCTTTGTCGTTCAGCTTTGCTTTTTAAGCTTTTTGTTAGTCTAAGTTTATTTTAAAATTGTAATTTAAAAAAAAACAAAGACTCTTAAGGAGGCACAACCACCTTTTTGCTGCTCAACAATAACATGATTTCATTTGTATGTATTTATCTTAGATTCCTGAATATTCTGTATTCATCTACCAGTCATCCTATTATTCAGTGAGACTGATTATTTTAACATGTAATTAAACTATAACACCAGCATTCTTAAAACTCTACAACATAATTTGGTCAATTTTAAATGATGTTTTGTGCACATATGAATATATAACAATGAATCTCACTAATGTGTGTAATTATGATGCACCAACAAAAATTTTTTAAAAAGAAAACTACAATAGTTCTCTATGGATTCAAAACTCTTTTCAATCAGGCTATTATTTATCTCTTAAGCCTCAATCTCTTCAAAGATAACCTTATCTTGTCAAAGATAACCAGTGCCAGACACTGAAATGATAACGATAAATTTTATTTAAAAAACATTTTAATAGGGGAAAAACGCTTCAACCTAGAATTGAGCTCAGTTCAGAAGCCAACCAGGAAAAGGCAGCCTGAGTTTGGAAAATCACTAAGGAGAGACATTGGGGTGGGGGATTTCCCTAAACCAGCCTAATGGGGTTCTTACTGAAGGCAGTCCAGGGTTATGACGTATTAGGAGTGCAGGGGATGAGGAGCTTGATAAGATATTGAGCATGATCAGATACCAGTGGTGGGGATCCTTGTCACACTGACGTAGCAGGTTCTTGCTACAAGGGCGTGGCCAAATGCTAAGTCAAGAAGAGGACTCAGAGGAGCCTGACTAAGTTTGGTCAAGGAGAGAGTCTGCCCATTCCACCTGTTCAGACCTACATTCTGGTTATATCACCCTTCTTCCCGTTGGACTAACGGCTGGTGCTCCCTCTTCTTCCAGGCCAGGGTTTTCCCTGAGCTCCTGCCCTGGCCCCTCTTCTCTCGCCTAGTCTGGATATTCTCCCACATCTCAGGTTAGCTGCATCTCTCCCAGGATTCCTTCTCCAAAATCTTCAGTCCCTGTCAGCTGCTTCTCCCAAGAGTGCTAACTTCACCCATCGTAGTGCTTCTCAGGCTTGGCTTCTCATTTCCACAAAACCACCTGCTCCTTGAAGGCAGGGGCCAAGTTTTTCCTGTCACCACTATCTTCCTGGAATGCTCTGAGTTCTGGCAACAATAGGTGCCCAACATGTATTTGTCAAATAAATGGGTGACAATGGTTATGACTCTTACTTTACCCAAAATCCCTGTGGGGGTGACTAAACATGAGAACAAGCAGCTGTTGGTATAGAAGGAGTTCCCACTTCAGGATTGAGGAAGGCCTCACCCTGGCATCTAAGACTGGAAACTTCCAGGCAGAGATTTGAGGAGGCAGAGAGGCCCAGTCTTACCAGTTTTGTTAGGATTCAGGAAGTGAGGAGGACCAGCCTCACTGCAAAATCCTGGGGAAATTCCATTTTTTCTCCACACATTGAGAATCACCTCTTCCTATGGCTTGTTACTTGGATGTTTTAGTCAGGTTTGGCAACACTGTGTCCAAGTACCTGACAAGAACAACTTAGAGGAGGGAAGGTTTATTTTGGCTCACTGTTCCTGAGGTTGAGTCCATGGTTGGCAGAGTCCATTACTCTAGACTCAAGGTGAAGAAGCACTGATCTGTCCATGGCAGCCAGGAAGCAGAGAAAGGGAGGCGAAGGGGCCACAGGGAAGATGCACCCTCCCAGGGCAGCCCCAGGGACCCACATCCTCTAGCCACACCTCACCTGCCTACTGTCAACACCCTGTCAGTCCATTCAAACGAGGATGGACAGATTAGATTATGGCTCTCTCCATCCATTCATTTCAACTCTGAATATTCCTGAACTAGTACAAGAGCTTTCAAGGGTCACGTCATATTCAGACCATAGCCCAGGGTGATTGTGCAGTGGGAAAAGAAATAATCAGGCTTCTTGGGAGGTATTGGACACAGGCTCTAACTGATACTAATTCTAGGAGACCCACAATGTCACTGTGGCCACCAAAGTAGAAGGTACATAAAGGGATGTGAACAATGGAGTTTTAGCCCAGATCCTATTGAGCCCAGTGGGTCACCAATACTATGATTATTTCCCCAGTCACAAAATGCACAATTTAACAGGCATACAAAGCTCCTGGAAGAATCCACCGACTGATCAGGCAGAAGCTCACTGACCCCTCTTGTCAGGGAACCTTGCTGCAGAGAGAAAAGGAGCACATTTTTGCAGGTAGAAGTCCAACCATCATCCTACCTATGGTCATCAAAACTTCAGTTTCATAGCAATGTATAAATACATCACATTACCCGTCAGTACTTCACAAGGGCATCCTGTCAATGTCAAAAGAGATCAGGATCAGAAAAAGGAAAACAAGTAAGTCGACACTTTTAAAATCCATTCCAGCAAAATAATCTCTGGACTTCTGATATTATATATGTTCAGGAAATTAGACCAACAAGCTCTGGTAGGCAAAAATAATTTTTATTTTAATTGTAATGCTTCTGTTTACATGTGATGAGCTCAATTTGCACAATTAAATTATCTCTCATGTAAAAATAAGTTTAAAATGTGCATTCTCACTTAAAATGTTGGCCAAATACCAGTTGATTTTCAGGCAGATGTATCCAGCTCCTTAGGAGGGAGATAACCAGATGCAGGACACTCGCCAATGGTCCTTGATCAAGGAGAGAATCTATAGGTGCTCTCTTCCAAACTCTGACCTCATAAACAAGGTAAGCTATAGGACATTCTGGAAGACTGGGTCTAACAGGTAGATCAAGGAATAAATTACGTCAGTTAGAAGAATTTTACAAAATCAGAGATGGAGGAGGCTTTAGAAATTACCTAGCTCAGCCTTCTCCATCCGCACATGGAAAACTGAGAATCATAGAGATAAACTCAAATGACTCAAATCAGAGACGGAGACGTTGATGGCATCAGCCCAAACCACGAAGCCTGGATGCATTTTTTCATTATAAAGATTTTCTTTGAACAAAATATTAAAACTAATTTGCCAGTCACTTCCATTGTGATAGACATTAATCCATGTATTGTTTAATTGCTTACTGACATACAATTTATATGTAAGTCACCAGTTATAAATACACAGTTCTATAATCTTTGGTAAAAGTCTATAGTTACAACCATCAACACAACCCAGTTTTAATACACTTTCGGGATTTCCAAACTTTCCCTTTACATTCCTTTACAGTTAAACTCCCACACCCCAGAGCTGGACAGCACAGATCCCTGTCTGTCTGACTTTGCCATTTATGGTCAATTCATAAAAATGCAAGCACGTGTCCCTGTGTGGCTTCTTTCATTTAGAATAGCGTGTTTGAAGCTCATCCAGTTACCAGTTTTTATTGGTGAACAGGACTCCTTGGCATGTGGCATAGCACATTTTATATCCACTGAACTGAGTGTTCATGAAACTTAGGTTGTTTGTGGTTTGCGTTTCTTATGAATATGCTGCTCTGAACATTCCCATATGTGTTTCTGTGAGCATGCATCTTTATTTCTCTGGGTAGACTCCAAAGAGTAAAGTTTTTGTGATTTATATAAAGAGGTAGATAGAGATATATAGAAAATTTTATTTTTTTAGTAGCCAAGCTGCTTTCCAAAGCGTTTGCGCCATTTCACATTCTCACCAGCAATGTGCTCAGGTTTCAGGGCCCCACATCCTCCCCCAAACCTGCACATTCTGTTACATACTAAATGTCTGGGTCGCCCCCAAAATTTACATACTGAAGCCATGCCCCCAGGTGAGGCCCACAATTGGTCATTAGATTTAGATGAGATCATGATAGTGGGGAGCCCACAATGGTTTTGATGCCCTCGTGAAAAGAGGAAGAGAGACCAAAGCATGTTGTGTGTGTCTCTGTCTCTCTGTCTGTCTCTCCTCTCTCTCTGTCATGCACACACACACACATACACACGTGTGCACACACAAGCACACGCACATACACATTAACAGGATGAGAAACAGGTCTGACTGTCACAGTGAATGAGCTAACCTAATGGCTAGCTAGCTGGAGCAGGGAATGCTGAGGGAGTTTTGCAAGTGACCATAAAACAATAGCTGTTGTTCCTCAACAGCTGCCATGTACCCATGCTGATCTAACCACTCAACATACCATAGCCTGCTTCATGTTCCAGACAATCCTATGATGCAGGTTCTATGTTCCCCCCATCTTGCCATCTTTAGAAACCAAGGCAGTAGAGCAGCTTGCTAAAGCTCACTCAGCTAGGTAAGCGACAGAGCTCAGATCTGGGCCCACCAGGAAGCAGACCCCAAGCCAGGTCCTCAGTCCCCATGCTCAGTCCCCATGCATGACTCTCAGAGTCATGCAGCATCAAGAAGGGAGGAGCTCCGCTGTCAAGTTGCTCAGTTAAGAAAGTGGGTTCATCATGTAATTTAGAAATTTGGAGGCACATTCAACCTCTGGAAACAGAAGTGAGAGCTCATTCTGCCTCTGAGGAGCCGCATTCTGGATGGGAAGACAGGGCGAAGGTAGCAGTTGCTATTAGAAAACAGACGAAAGAATTTTATTATTTGGCATCTCTCCAAACATATCCATGATTTCTTCAAAAAATTAAATTGAACAGTATTGACACCACCAAGCGAGAAGGTCTTCACAAACCTTGATTTCCTTTGTGCTTTCTAACTTAATTCTATTTCCTTAAAAAGAACTAATTCAGCTCCGATTCCTTGCTGCCTAGTGCAGAACCCAGCCCATTCCTAGCTGCTCAACAGAGGGCAGTTTTGAATGAATTTGTGACTTGCAAGTTAGTCTTCTGACCATGAGCAACCAGTCCAGAAGGAACTCATATTTCTATCCTTAATTTTCCAAGCAGTCACCCCAGTGGGGAGACAGAACTCCACGTTCTCATCTTGTCAGAGTGGAAATGGTCCCTCCCTCCCACTGCTGTCCCCTAGAAGGAAGGTGGAGCACATTCCCACGTAGCCAGGGTGTTGGTAGCAACTGGCGTCTTCCCTTTGTGGATGGGAGAGAAACTGAACTGCATCTGTAACACAGCTCATGTCACAGAGGAGGAAAGTGAAGTTAAAAGGTCAATGGCCAGGAGGAGACAATAACTAACCCCAAGACATGAAGAAGACACACTTTCGAGCCCCTGCTGTGCTCCGGAGGTGCCCTGGAATTCTGCATGCCTTCTCTCATTGGGTCCTCAAAATAGCCCAAAGAAGCACCCATCCCATTCTGTGGGGGAGCATAGGACTCCTAGAGGACAGTGGCTCACCATGGTCTCAGCCTGGCAGCCACCACGCCCGCCCTTTGTACACACCACCTCCCCTTCCTGATGTCAGGGGCTAGGTTTTGGAAAGCAAATGAAAACCACGATTGCCCATGAGGGGCAGGGAGTTAAAAAGGCACATCAATGTCAACTCTCACGTAATAAAGATGTGGATTAAAACATACGACCAACCTGCAGTTAGTGATCACTGGGCATGTCCAGGCTCTGAGATGAATAATAAATATAATCACAATCTAAGCATGTAGCACACGCAACGTGGATTGATTCACTTCATTCTCTATGATGCAGATCCTATTTTCCTCTTTTGTACCTACTCTTTGGAAGGATACTAGGGAAAGAACATTGATTTTGGAGGGCACCATGACCATAAATAATGGAACAAGTCTTTACAATAGGCAGCACCTTTAACTTTTACTTCCATTTCTAGGACTTTATACTCAGCAATTAATCAGGTGTATAATAAAATATATATACAGAGATCTTTAAAATGACAAAACAAAACAAAAAGCAGAAAAACCTGGGAGCAATCTAAAGTCCCCCAATTTGTTTTTGTTTTTTTGTTTTTTGTTTTTGTTTTTTGTTTTGTTTTGTTTTGTTTTGTTTTTGAGAAAAAGGGAAGGAAATTTCATTGCTTTGTTAACAAAGGAGAAATACAGAGGACTTCTGTCCCAGAGGCAGTGATTCTGCCCCATCAGCAGGATCAGGGTGCTTTTAAAGAGGTGATTCAAAGGTACACTCCACATGCTCTCTGTTGGAGTTGTAATTCACTTGTTAATTTGAGAGATCGTCATTTCTGAGATCTTCTGGTGCCATCCCCAAAGTCTAGATTACTTCCTTCCTATGGTGGGTGTGTACCCAAGTACTGATAAATCTGCCTACAATGGGGAAGAAAGGTAATCCCGTTTCCCCTGAGATTAGGGAAGGGCCAAATTTTCATTTGCTTGAATAAATCCTATTCGCTAAACTGCAGACATTGTCATGGGTTATTTTATATCCATTCAATCATGCTGGAAAATCATTTGTTACAATATATAATGTTAATAATATATTAAGTAAAACAATTCAAGATTCCTAAAATTATGAATAAGTTGCTAATATTTGGGATGTATATGTAACTGTGTGGAATTATGAATCATTTTTGTTTTCTTTTGACTGCATTAAAATTCTTACCTTTTTAAATAAAACTGTGCATTTTTTTCCTTCTGCACTAATTAAAACAGTTATTCACTTATAAATGCATACCAGTTATCCATTTATGTGCACTCTATGTTCTACTTCATATGCAAATTTCTGGAAATGATTCCTTGGACTAACCCCATGCTTCCTACAGAATCTTCTTTAAGTCTGGAGGAAATTTTTAGAAATCAGTATGGAGACCTGAAATGCATTCTGAAATCCCAATGTCATCTCAAGTTGAATATCTCCAAGTCCATCATTCAGCTCAAGGGATGGATGATTTGGCTATTTGGGGCTATGACCGCATTCAAAGACTGGTTAGTTCTGGAGATGGTTTCAAAAGAACTTTAGCAAACTAGAGTCCTTCAATTGAGGCCAGCAGAGAGATGGTCCTGGATTAGTCAGGGTTCTCTAGAGGAACAGAAGCAACAGGAAGTATGATTATAAAGGGGCATTTGTTAGATTGGCTTACATGACCAGAAGCTGGAGAGTCTACAATGGCTGTCTGCAGCTGGAGAGCTGGGCAGTAGATGCCGAGTCCAAGATGCGGAAACCCCAGAACAAGAAGGATCAACAGTGCTACCCTAGTCCAAGACCAAGGCTTCTGGAAACTGCGTGGAGAATCACTGAAAGAGTTCACTTTGGAGGGAGTGAAGAAGCAAGAGTTCAATATCCTCAGACAATTGAAGCAACGATCAAAGCCCATTCAAAGAAGAGCTGAGCTTGCATCTGCATCTGCTTCCTTGTTTTTCCAACTTTTATTCCATCCTATTGGGTGGTGCTGCCCACGCTTATGGAGGGTCTCCACTTCCATTCACCATTCACCATTCCAAGCATCCTAGACACGCCCTCATAGACACACCCCAGAAGCCTCTTAATCATTGGCATCTCTTAATTCAATCAAGTTGACAATTCAAATTAACCATTACAGGTCCTAAGGGAAATATCTAAGGCAACCAGGGAGAGTTGGCCATCAGAAGACAGCTGATCTGTAGGAGACAGAACGTATGTGTCAGTAGGCACCATGAGAGAAGGGCAGGCTTCACTGAGATGTAGATGTAATGCTCGGTGTTTCACAGGACTTGCCAATGACCATTCCTCCTCTTACACTTTCCTCCAAATTCTCTAATCTCGCTTGAAAACGAAATTAAAAGTTACTCTTCAATGGCTAATCACGGCATTAGAACAACATCTCAATGTCATACAACCTTGAGACTACCATTGCACCCTGAGCTCAAATCCCTCCTTCCCCCTCCACTGGTCACTGATTACAGAAGGTAACCTCCCTCCTGTCACTCTCCACCATGGGCCACTTCAACTTCTCTCACAGTCCTCCTGTCTTATGATCCTAAACTACCTGTTTATTTGTTTACTAGCTGATTGTCTGTGGACTATTACCTGCCCCATGCACTGAACCAACACAGGTGTGTCATTCTCATTTAGGGACTAAGTGGGAGGATAAGGGAGGGGAAAGGAGGATCTTGGAAGAGCAAAGAATAAGTGGGAGTTTCCTCCTTTAACTTTAAATAATCACCCCAAGGTCAGAGTAGATCACAGTACCCTCTTCACAGAAATGAACCAAAAGGGAGATTAGCTAACTCACTAAGAGGGCAAGCCACAGAGATTAAAGATGGCAGTGTAGAGGAAAGTTGCCTTTCCAGTTACTCCATGGATCAAGATTTAAGCAGCAGAAGTCCTGCTTCTGAGCAAGGTGGGTCAAAGAAGGAATTCACTGAAATCCAATATCAAACAGTCTTAGAGATCCAGAAATTTGGATGCATTGAACAAATAACAAAGAGAACATGGAGCCCAGCTGGTTGCAGCACAATGCGGCAACCGCACTGGTTAGCCACAGAGGGGAGGGAGGACACGGAGGGAAAAGCAAGCAGACCAACTGGGCATGGAAAAGCCTGTGGATCATAAAAGAAGCCTGAACCTCACTGATCCGGAGGCGCCACAGCAACCTGGTGTTCGGAAAGTGCTCTGGTGTTTCTCACCTGGCCGTGGAGGGCTGAGGCAGGAGCCATCTGAGGAGGAACCCTAGAGACCACAGCCAACACTGCCATGCTGCCGTGGTAACTGCCTACTTCCTGGCACAGGGTGTGCACAGCAGAACATGAGTGGACCAGGCACAGAGAAGACTGAACCCAGGGGCGAGAAAAATGAAAAATGAAAGGGAGTGTAACTCACCTTCCCTTCAAGTTTGGCAGCTCAGATGACCAGCTGAAGAAGGTCAGGAAACTGGACAGGTATGTGTGAATACACTCAGGGCCTAAGCCTGGGAAGCCACATAATGGGCAGTGGAGTGTGTGAGACCCTGGAGGTTTGGCACCCCTGCCCAGTGAGTAGAATCCTTGGGAGACTCCTGAGATACAGAATCAGCACCTGCCCCGCCCTTGGGCTGTGTTGACCTAACCTCTCCAGAGTAGATACCACCCAACAAACTTCTGAGGCCTGACCAGACCTAAGTCTCAGCTGCTGGAACTCAAGTACCTCAAAGAATTCAATAGCAGCCCTACCCTAGGAGTGCATCAGCCCGTTCTGTCTGGAAAAAACTCCAACTGATAGTACTTTCCAGGCAATTGCACCTAATACTGGTGAGAAGAGAAGCTGAGAGGTGATTCATCCAAGTTCATCTGGCATCTGGGCAAACAACACACGAAGAGGAAGAGGTTAACAACCCCAGGCCTTGCTCACTGTCTGTCTCTGTCTGTCTCTCTCTGGACATAACCTAAGAAGAAACAGAAAGACCATTCGGGCACCGGCACTGACTAGCCATCCTTACTGACAGTTTTGACCATTTCAATGGACAAAATTTTTTTCATTTTTCATTAAGAATTGTTGTTCCCTTTTTTTCTTTTTCTTTCTTTCTTTTTTTTCTTGTTTTCATTTTTTTTAAATTTTCCATTAGTTTATTAGCATTCTTTAAAATCTTCAAATTCTTCAGGTACATAGTTCATTCAATGTTATACAGGTATTTTTGACTAATCAGGCAGAACCTGAATGACTTTTTCACAAAAAATTTTGTTAACAAAATTTTATCAAGTACAATGACAACTCAGTCAGAATAGCCTTTCCCAGGAGTTGAACTGCTATAGTTAGTTTGGTGATAAATTTGAATCTGATAAAATTTCTCTTTTTCTTTTATGATATTTTTCCTTGTCTTATATTTTGAAAGGTGGGGGGGTTGTTTATTTTGCTTTTGTTTTTGTTTATTTTTCTTGTTTCCCTTTCTCTCCTTTCTTCTGATAACACCTGAATTCTCTTGTTCTCTTTCTCTCTGTCTTTAGTTGTTTCTATTATTTGTCCTCCTTCTTTGTAGACATCACTTGCCACATCTCTTCTGATATGTATTGAACAATCACATATTGAACACTCTT
This sequence comes from Glaucomys volans, assembly GCA_020662805.1. Taxonomy (NCBI): domain Eukaryota; kingdom Metazoa; phylum Chordata; class Mammalia; order Rodentia; family Sciuridae; genus Glaucomys; species Glaucomys volans. Next base: position 224,924 of record JAJEJO010001368.1, on the reverse strand, counting down.
AGCATTCTTTTACCCTACTTTCACAATCTCTTTTCTCTTAGTGAGCTCTTGATGTGTTTTTACCATCTTTTAGAATTAGTTGTTTTATGTAACTCCTAATCCCAGCATGCATGCTGTTGCAGTTAATATTGTGGATGACATACTGGACATCTGCTCTTTACTTCAATGCCAGCCCTAGCTCTTGACCATTTATTGTTTAGGCTATTGGCAACTAAATTCATACCTCCATTCCTATTTCATGGTAGTTACTGTTACAGATGCCATAGTAGGAATAGGCTATTTATTTTAATGTTGTATATAGTTTACATCAGTTGTTACTGTTGTTTATTTTCTCCTTTCATGTAAGATGCTGGGAATCTTTTTGGACTCTCGAAATGCACAGGATAGAGACTCTGTTGCATCAGAGTTTAAAAACTAAACTCATCAAAAGATAGTGCACCTTGCTCCACACACACATTAACAACACTTGAACTTTAGCAATACTTAATTCCAAAAACGGAAGAGATAAGACCCCTAAACTAATGATGAGGCCCAAGAAATAACAAAGAAGGAGCCCCTCAGAGCCCACTCATGAACACCACACATTCAAGAAAAGCATAATTAACACAAAGTCCATGGATACAACACTTAAAAGGAATCTCAATCTAGATCACTCTAGGAACACGTTGGCAAGAGAAGGTGTGTCCTCAAAAGGACCACATATAAGAGTGGAAGAAAAAATCATCCCAATAGATGCAAAAATTCTTAACACAGAAATACAAGACATATGAAAATAGGTAATACAATACTTCCTAAAGTTCATAAGTCATCTGCTTCAAAAGTTATTGTAGTGGATGAAATATCAGATAAAGTAATCAAAGGAATGATTATAAAAGTTATTAATGAATTTTAAGAGAACACAGAAAAAAATTGAATGAATTAAGGAAATAAGTGTAGGATATGAATAAGACATTCAACAAGGAGATACAGATATTGAAAACCAAAAAGAATCTTGGAAATGAAAGATGCAATAAGTCAAATAAAATGTTCAGTTGAAAGTCTAATAAAGTAGACCATGCTAAAGACAGAACAGTGAGATCCTGTCTCTAAATAAAATACAAAATAGGACTGAAGATGTGACTCAGTGGTTGAGTGCCCCTGAGTTCAAACCCTGGTACCCCTTGCCCCCAGAAAAAAGAACGTGAACAGATAGACTACAGTATCAGAGAAAATTTTTGCTACTCTTTTGAGAGCGGATTAATATCCAGAATAAAGAACTCAAAATTCTTAACACCAGAAAAATCCAAATAACCCAATTAATAAATTGGCAAATTAACAGAAACTTCTCAAAAGAAGAAATACAAATGGCAACAAATATATGAAACTGTGTTCAACATAATTATTAATTAGAGAAATGCAAGTCAGAATTGCACTGAGATTTTATCTCACTCCAGTTAAAATGGCAGCCATCAAGAATACAAATAATGCTGGAGAGGAGGTGGGGAAAAGGAACAATTTTACACTGTTGTTGGAATTGTAAATTAGCACAACCACTATGGAAATCAGTGTGGAGGTTCCTCAAAAGACTAAGAATGGAACCACCACATGACACAGTTATACCAACTTGCAGCATTTATATTAAAGAGGTAAAGTCATTATATTACAGTGATGCATGCATACCCATGTTTATAAGTGCACAACTCACAATCACCAAACGATGGAACCAGCTAGATGTCTGTTAATAGATAAAAGGATAAAGAAAGTGTGGTATATACACAATAAAGCTTTATTTGGCTACAAATTATGTCATTTGCAAGAAAATGCATGGAACTTGAGAACAAAGTAAATCAAACTCAGAAAAGTCAAGGTTTGTATGTGTTCCTTCATTTGTGGGAGCCAGAGGGGAAAAAGAGGAAAAGAAAGGCAGGGGGATTTCTGGACAATAAAAGAGAGATCAGTAGAGTTGACGAAAGGGAGCAGGGGGAGGGATAGGGGAAGGGAAAGTACTGAAGAATGATAGTGGTCAAACTTTGTTATATTATGTATATGTACAAATGTATAACAGCAAATCCTACTATTGCATATATGTACCAATAAAAATATGAAAATAAGAGTAGAAGCCAATGAGAAGATTCAGAGCAAGGAGAGCCTGCTGGGTGTTGTTGGGTGTGTCCTATTTCAGTCTCTGCTTACAAAGGCATCAACTCCATATTGGTTTCTAATACTGAGAGCTGCCCAAAAATGGAAGGAAGAGCACCCTCACAAGATGCCTCTGCAGGAAACAAGATACCCCATGTGTCATTCAAACTCAGTGACCTCCAGAGCCAGAGATATGACAGAGACAAACAGATAGAGACAGAGACAGGAGTGATTCACATGATTTTGGAGACTGGCCTGTCCTAAATCTATCCAGTAAGTCAGAGAACTAGAACCTGAGGCAGAGACCCATGTTAATGCATGGAGACAGAATTTCTTCTTTTCCAGTCAACTCCAGTGTTTGCTCCTTCAATCTTCCACTCATACATAGGATAAGTTCCACCCATATTATCCAAAATAATCTCCTTTACTTCAAGACAACTGGTTAGACATCAACCACATCTATAAAACACCTCGAGAGCAACACCTAGAATTCTGTTTGAACAGCTGGGTCCTAAAGCCTAGCCAAGTTGCATGTAGAATTAATCATCACATCCTATATGGAAGAAATGCACTAGCCACTTAGATTTTCAGACATTCAAAGTTTTTCCGACTCTGAGTTTCTCTGATTAATCTCTTCTTCTTCTTACTTTTTTTGTCGTGTTCTATTTTAAACACTGAGGTGCACAGTTAAGAACTAACTAACTTCAACAACTGTTATCTTTATTCTTGGAGGTCTAAATGAAGCTTGACTGAAAGAGAGCCCTTGAAGGTTGCCTTAGTGAGGTAACTACTAAATCTCGAAGGCTAGAATTCCATGAGGAAGACCCATCATTTCTCATGAAGTAAATAGATGATGAAGGGGTTGGAGGCTGGTTCAGGCTCCACTCCACCATCTCCTGTGAGAGAAAGTCAGTATTTTGTGAGGAAATCATAGCAATTTCTGACATTAACGTGGTTGGATATCCCACTTATATCATTCAGTGAATATTTATTTTGACCCACCAAATAATGTGCTAGAAATAGTCACCAAATACAGAATTCAATTCTCACAATAATGTTGTGGGTTGGCCATTATTACATCCGCTTTATGTGTGGCCAAACTGAAGCACAAAGGAATTAGCAGTGCAAACAGTTTTCAGACCTAGATTGGAACCTCTGATGCCTGTGACCCTTGCATATGCCACACTGATTCCACATGAGCTGTGGAAGAGAATGAGAGAAAAGGAGAAGCCAGTCCCTTCCCTGAAGAGCCCCGCATCCTGAAGGCTGCCCTCGGAATGCTGAGCTGCAAGGTGGGTGGCTCTGCAGAGCCCCCTCGTGCTGCCTGCTCACAAAGAGCAGGCCACCCGAGCTTCGCTCCCAGCACTGCCTGTCAGACTCTTGGCGCCCTCCTCCACTGTCAGCCCGAGGACAAGAGCGGTGGCTTCTACACCAAAATCCTTTGTGATGAAAGAGGATGTAAGGACACCCTGCCCAGTGCTGTCTCTCCCTTCCCCTGAGTATTTCCTGTAGAGCACATTTTGCAAAAATGGAATGGTATTTGTTTACTTTCCTACTGAATGTCTCCCCTAAAAACGGAACACCATGAGCTCAGAGGCCTTCGCATCTTGTTCAAGAGCTTTATTCCTGAGACATAGAGAAGAATGGCTAAAATGAAGTCCATGCTATTAGTGATGAGTGGATGGAGGGATGAGTAAGTGAATGAATGGAGTGGACACAGAGGGGCAGGGTAGGCCCTGCCTGCCCACTTCTCTGCCTCTGTTCTCGCAAAGACTTCCGGCACAAAGGCAAGAACTTAGCACATTGTCTTTTACCTAAAGGCCTGTGAGTCTTCCTTTCATGGTAGTTGATCTGTTTTATTCAACTTTGGATCCCCAGTACTTCTGGCAGTGCTTGGCACAGAATGAACTCTTAGCATATATTTTTAAGTGAGAAAAAGAATGAAAAGTAAAAGGACACCTCGTTTGCCCTGCATAAATGAACAGATCATTGTACAGTGCTTTTGGCATATTTGACATCAATGAAGAACAGGGACCTTGAAGTCACAGACTCTGGGGCTGACTCTCCTTTTGCTAATACTTTGATTAGCAACATGATCATCATATGATAGTTTTCCTACCAGTTAATAACAAGTCAGGGAAAAGAAATCTTTTTTTTTTTTTCCAAGCAGAGAGGGTTGTGATGTCAGGAATTGTTTATAATAACATTGGAAGGGCTGAAGAAAAAGAGAAGAGAGGAGAGGAGAGGGGAGGGGAGGGGAGGGAAGGGAAGGGAAGGGAAGGGAAGGGAAGGGAAGGGAAGGGAAGGGAAGGGAAGAGAGGAGAAAGGGTTTGTTGCCCCAAAGCCAGAGGTTTTACTTCCTCTGAGCTGGAGCCCATGAACACACCTGTGCCCCAGCACTGCCGCCCTTGTTAATGAATTGCACCAGTACAGTGAGCACAATCCAGAAACCCCCATCTGTTCTGAAGCTCATCACAGTGTGAGCCAGCGACTGCAGCCACTTTACTTCCTGCTCTCACTACCACCTCTATAGGAAGGTGCAACACAGGTGGGTCTTTCTTCCTTCTCCCTTTTCATCCTCTTTTGTGCCTCCCAGTGGTAAAAAATAAAGGAAGCTTGCTGGTTGTGGAGTCTGAGAAATGCCATTTTCAATTCCAGCAGTTCTCAAGCTGTCTCCTCAGGAATCTGGTTAAGCTGTGGACTCCGACTCAGTCCATCCAGAGAAGATGCTGGCAGGGTGCACTTCTAAGCAGCTGCCCGGCAGGGCTAATGCGGCTGGGTCTTCAGCCACACTTTGAGATGTAAAGGTGGCCTTAGGAGATGCTGTGAAGTGCACTCATGGAGTGGAGAGTTAAGGACACCCCAGCAAGTCATCTTTGATGTGCACTCTCCCAGAGCTTCAGTTTCCTAAGGAATAAAGCTGAGATAACAGCATCATCTCATCTTTCCCAGATGTCAGTTAACCTCACGCTGCCTCAAATTCCCTGGAGAGCTACTGAAAAACAGAGATTTCTTGTTTCTCTCACAGACATTCTGACACAACAGGTCTTGATTGGGACTAATTTTTATGAAGCATCTAAATCGATTCTCAATGGCAACTAGATATGGGAAATCTGTCTCATGGGATCATGATGATTTTAAACCAGGCATCATGCACACAACCTCTCAGGGTGCCGAGTGCATAAGATAAATAGCCGGGTGGCTATTGCTACCATTATTTTAATTTACCTATAAAAGAGATGATGCATGTGGAAACACCTAACCCCATGACTGCATTTCCTCCAGATCAGCCAGCCCAAGATTCCACCAACAGAAAGGACTCTGAGCTAGACTGATAGGCAGCATATGGACTTCCACTTTAGCTGATTACACATGCACGCACACACACACATATGAAAATTAAGCAGCATTTAAAATGATCTATAAGATATACTAAACATATGGAGTGTGAAATTCTATGAAAAATACCAAGACGAATTTGTGAGGGTGTGGGGTAAATGGCTCCCTGGCAGATGGTGGAAGGTCTTCCTTCCTAGAAAGACATTTTGAGCTGAGAAACTGAATATTTGTTCTGAGTCTGTCGTATGTTGTTGGCAACAGAATGAATTTTGGGTGAATTTGGTCAGTGCATGTTTTTGGTCTGATCACCTTTTATTTCTCTGGATCTATATGCATGAACTCTAAAGAAGCCTATCCTTCCAGGAGTCAATATAAAACATTATAAGGATTTTTTTCCCTTTCTGTGCTGACTAGTAACTTTGCTTATAAAGTACATTTCTAAGACTCCAGAAATCAAAGTTGTGGTAGGGATGGAAGCTTGATGAATCCTAAGATAGAGATTTTACGTCATGTGCTTCTTAAAACTCTTTAGAATTTCTGTTAGACGAATGATATGAAAATGTACCTCTATGAAAAAAGTGCTTCATTAAAAGACATTAAGGAATCATGAGATGGAAATAACACCATCTTGTACAAGATATTGTATAATATTTTTTAAAGGGAGGGAATAAAAGGAAACCATGTAATGAAATGCTGGGTTGGCCTTTGGCAAACTTCTGCAGTAGAGGAAACTCCTCTGTGACGAGTGTCTGATCTCCACTTCATTATCCTCTATGAAGCTTCTTCCCACATTGTCAAGGCCCAATAACTACTAATAGCTCTAACACATGAAGAAGTATCAAAGGCTCCAGCGATGGAGGCACTGGAATCAAGTAATAGGCAGCTTTGCATCCCAGTTTCACCACTTACTAATAGGAAGGAGATGTGGACAAATCTGTTTTCCAATCTGTAATTGGGATTAAATAGTCTAATATATGAAGCGCCTTACACAAAGGAGAAGTTCACTGCATCCTAGGCCTCTTTAATTGCCTTTGGCTCTTTCAATAGATAAATGTCTTCAAACAAATGACTTATCCTGCTACAACTCCTTCATCTAGTCAACTGGGGAGATAACCCATGCCTAACTGGGTTCTTGGGAAGGTCCATGGATGTATGGATTTGCTTTGAAAAGGGCTGATCACGGGCATGGGAGCCAATGGCACCATCCCTTTTATTAATGGATTTCCATAGCCCTGTGGGAAGCAAGGAATCACATAGTTCTCCTCAGCATCCTAGTGAGTCGTAGTGAGTCCATGTTCAGCACTCTTTCTTGAGAACAGGCGACAGGGAAAAGGGTATCCAGGGGGAACAATTCATTAACAGTGTTGCATTGATTGTCAGCAGAATGAATGTTTCTAGGCTAAGGTATTCTTACCATCGTTAAATCAACTTCAGACCAGTGCCATTGATACCATTGTAGCCTTTTAGTAAGCTTTGCATTGCTATGACCAAAGACACAAGAACAACCTAGAGGAGGAGAAGTTTATTTTGGCTCATGGTTTTAGAGATTCAGTCTATGGTCAACCAACTCCATACCTCTAGTCTGAAGGGTGAGGCAGAACATCATGGTGGAAGAGCATGGTGGAAGAAAGCAGCTCAGGACATAGAAACCAGGAAGCAGAAAGAGAGCTACACTCTCCAGGAACAAAATATAAATCCCAAAGGTGAAACCCCAGTGACCAACTTCCTCCCACCACAACTTACCTACCTATAGTTATCACTGAGTTGATCCATATCAGTTGATTAATCCATTGAGGGTACAGCTCTCATAATCTAACCAAATCGTCTTTGAACATTTTTGTATTGCCTCATAAGATTTGGGAGACACCTCATGCCCAAACCATAGCATTCTGTTCCTGGTCACCAAAGTCTCATGCTCATCTCACAAAGTAAAATAAATTTAATCCATCTCCAAGTGTCCCCATAGTCTTAACAAAAATAGTATTGCAAAAAGTCTAAATTTGAAGTCTTATCTGAGACTCAAGGCAAATTTATAGCTGTGAGAACAAAGACCAAATGCAAGTTACATATACCCAATATATAATAGCACAGAATAAACATTTCTATCCTACAAGGGAGAAAAAATGGGCATGAAAAGAAGGCATGGAGCAAAAGCAAACCAAACAAGGTCTGGGAACACAAGTTTTATAGCTCCACATCCAGCATCTGGGGCCCACAGCATCATGATGTTCTCTTCAGAGGACTTCTGTAGTTCTGCCCCATGGTCTTGCTGGTTGAAGCCCATATGGCCTCTCCCTTGGCTTATCTCTGCTTGATATCTGCATCTTTCCTTGACAGACATTCTACATTATTGGCATCTCTTAATCTTGGAGAATTCCACCACAGCTTTGGCATTCTTCTCATATCTTCATGTATTGCCCTGTCAGGGACTGCCTTCAGGAATTCCCCCCATGCCACACTTTTCCTGGCTCCCAGGCCTTCTTTTAAAATCTTAGTGGAAGCCTTCATGACTCCTTAACTACAGAATCTTGCATTTCAGCAGAATCATCACCTTGTGGTTGATGCCAAGTTCTGCCACCATTCTGAAAAGTAACCAAGCCTCCTGGCAACATGGATGCAGCAGCTTCTGAGCATCTGGGCAGTTGAGCATAGTGAAACTATTTTCTAACCCTCTCCACTGCCAGTACAAGCAGGGGACCTCTATGATCCCTTCTTAAAGGAATTTTTACTTTTAATCCTTGAGACTGAAATATGTATGGTCTTGCCTATTCCTGCAATGCCCTCAGGCCAACCTTCCTGTTGTTTCTGGGTAAAGTACTTAGTATCTCTTTAATGGCTGTAATCTCTCTACCACACATCTCCCTTAGCCCCATTTTTTCTTGCACATTTGTGGCCAGACTGTAAGTTTTTCAATCTTTCTGCATTGCTTTCTGCTCCTGATTATCTGAGTAATCTTGGTTAAAAGTAACTAGCAATATTCATGCCACCTACTGAAAGCTGTGCTGACTTGAAAAGCCCTCCACTAAATTAATTAGTCTATCACTTTTAAATTTAGCCTCATAGAAAATCTCAGCACATGGTGAAAATGTAGACAACTTCTTTGACAGAATATAACTTGAGTGGCCTCTTGTCCAATCTCCAATAGAGTCTCCCTTCTCCTCTGAAAACTTGTGAGCTCAGTCTTTACTGTCCACAGTCCTATTAGCATTCTGGTCTTCTGAGCTCCTATCAGAATCACTGATTTAACTACTTGTAACATTCTAATCCTTCTTCAGCCTACATCTTCAAAATTTTCCAATGCCTCCTACAAACCAGTTGCAAATGCTTCTGAACTACATAGTCAAATTAGTCACAGCAACAACCCAACTTCTTGCTCCCAAATTCTGTTTAAGTCAGCTTTGCCTTGCTGTGATCAAAAGACAATTCAAGAACAGCCTAGAAGGGAAATAGTTTTTTTTTTTGCTCACAGTTTTAGAGGTTCAGTCAATGGTCAACTGACTCCATAGCTCTGGGCCCAAGGTGAGGTAGAACTTCATGGTGGAAAGGCACGATGGAGGAAAGCAGCTCAAGACATAGCAACCAGGAAAAAGAAAGAGAACTCTGCTCACCAGGAAAAAAGCATAAACCACAAAGGCACACCCCAGTGACCGATTTCCTCCTGCTACACCCTATTTACATGCAGTTGCCACCAAGTTAATCCATATCAGTGGATTAATCTACTGAGGTTACAACTCTCATAATCTAACCAATTCACCTATGAACATTCTTGATTTGTCTCACATGTGAAATTGGGTGGGCAGGTGGGGAGGAACATCTTATATCTAAATCATAGCATCAGGTTAAGGCAATTCCTGACACATTTATTTTTCTCTAAACAGTGTTAAAAAAATTAGCATTTGAAGTTTCAAACAAAATTCAAGACCGTTGTGTTAGTCAGTTTGTTTTTCTTCTGTGACAAAAATCCCTGACAAGAACAATTAGAGGAGAAGTTACTTGGGGGTTCACAGTTTCAGAGGTCTCAATCAATAGCTGACTCCATTCCTTGGTGCATCAGTTGAGGTAGAACATCATGGCAGAAAAGCGTGGCAGAAGAGAGCAGCTTGTAACATGGCACCCAGGAAGCAAAGAGAGAACTCTCCTCACCACAACAAAATACATACTCTAAAGGCATGCACCCAGGGACCCACCTCCTCCAGCCACACCCCATCTGCTTTCAGTTACCATTGCTAATCCCCATGAGGGGATTAATTCACCAATTGAGTAAAGGCTCTCATAATCCAACAATTTCACCTCTAGGACTCCTTCCATTGTTTCACACACGAGCTTTGGTGGACATCTAACATCTAAATCCTTAAACAGTATTTCCTCAGCATCCATTAGTGCTTCCAGGACACACCATGGATACCAAAATCCGTGGATGCTCAAGTTTCATAAAATGGTGTAGTATTTGTTCATAGCCTACCTACAACCCATATACTTTAAATCTTCTTTAGACTACCTAGATACTTAATACACAAATTCACATAAATACTATGTAAATTATTGCTATACCATATTGAAAAATTATGGTACAACAAGAAAAATTCTATTTATGATCAGTTCATTTTTCCCCCTGAATATTTTTGATCAACAGTTGATTGAATCTGTGAATGTGGAAACTGTGAAATCAAAGGGATAACTGTATTTTATTATTTTCAAGTAAAATTGAGAATGTGATTTATTTTTAACACAGGTACAAGAAAAGAACAATCATGCAAAAACATGGATTTCTGCATTTCTTTTGTGATCCCTTCATAATAAAATTCTCTCCAAATTGTGTTTCACTTAACACCTTTTAAAACTTATATAACAGGTATTTATTTCCAAAATATTTGTATTAAAATTAATTCAGGGAAATGCCAAGTTAAAAACCCAGTAGATTTTATATAGGACTCTTAGAGACTTAGACAGTCAGAAGTGGTTTGTAAATCTAGAAAAGTGGCTACAGTATTCAGCAGCCTTCACACTTTTTGGTCATTGAACCTCCCCCACTTCCTTGTGGTATTTTACTAGGCACCTATGTCCCTCTGAAACTCACTGCTAAAAAGTCACTTGTGAACCAACAGCCTCAGCTTTACCAGGACATCCTTTGACATGAAGACTCCAGGACCCCATCCATACTTCTCAAAACAGAATTGAACAAAAAAGTCTGGGTGAATTGAGTACAGATTAAAATTTGCAGCATTGTCTTACACAATTGCAAACCTTGATTACAAATTGTAAAGCAGTGATAAACACAAGCGCTGTCCTGGTGATCCTCGTCAAGGATGTAGATTGATTAGTAATCTCTCTGAAGGCTAGAGATAGAAACCACCCACTTTATGTTTCCAAACCATATCTTAGTGGCATTAGGGGATCCTACATGGACATGCTCTGATTGGAGCCAGGAATGTCGACTTCCCTCCTTACCTTTACCCCCTCCCAGTTCACCCTGTGGGCCTCACCTGTATCGCTAGGATACTGCCAGTCATACCTGTCCACTCACGTATATAATCAAAGTGCTTCAGAGAAGGGAAAGGACTTGCCAACTTCTTCACAGCCTTTCAGGAGCAAAGGTAGGACTATCACCTAGCTCTCCCAAATCTAGCTTCCATCTTCAAAGATGTCATGGTAATAACCTCATGAGTCACTGCTTGACCACAGCCCAAGCTGTGCCCCTGACCACATACTCATTGCCCATTCAGGAAAGCTGGAGTCTTGCAAGAACCTGGAACAGTTAATGTCGTTTTTTGGTCTGAAGTCAAGCCACATCTTTTAACTCTATCCGCATCTTCCTCACTGTGATGATTAACTATCCTCCCTCAGTGTAGAAGCCACAGTAAAGAAGCACAGATTTTGTCCAACTCTTACTTCCCAGGGGGGAATCTCATCACTGAGACATGACTTAAAGATTCAAGTGCAGAACGTAAATGAAGAGGGAGGCTGCATAAGCAATGAGGTGAACACCATTGGTGTAGGGAAGCAGAGGGCACATCAGAATTGCTAGAACACTGTCTTGTGTGTTAATAGTAGTTTTAAGAGGAATCATGGAAGGCAATGATTTTGAAGAGTTGGGATGGGAAGGTGAAGGGTTTTGAATATTCTACAACAAGAATATTGGATATTATCCACTGTTTCCCAAAGTATGTTCCACAGAACACTAGTTTCTCTACACCCCTTGGAATTCCAAGGGGTCTGTGACTGCACGTGATTGGAACCTGCTGTACATCCCTCCTCTTGGAAACTCATATAACACATTTGCATTGTTTAAAGCTCCAAGAAGTACTGCAGTGTAAAAGATTTTATTTTTAAAATCATTCTTTTATTAATTCTACATACTCTTTTTTGGTAACACCTATGGACATCTGAAGAAATGCGACTTGGGAAATAGAACTCTAGACAAAGAGAAGATGTTAGATCTCAGCAGCCTTCTCAAGTCTGGCAGCCCTCAACCACGTGAGTGTGTACCTTCGGCCACAGTTCCTTGACACTTCCACTGAGTCTCCGCCATGTTTGTCCTCCCATGTCCCCTTTAAGAAGACCTACAGTACTCAAGAGCCTTAGAACTGGAATAGATTCATTTTATTAAATGGGGTTGAGTTCTAAAAAATTAAAATTTGTATTTCTGTGCTGGCATGTTCTTTTTAATTTTTGCAAGCTTATTTTATTTATTTCTTTGAGCATGATTGTAATAACTTCTTTAAAATCTTTATCTAGTAACTCCAACATGAATTATTTTAAGATTGCTTGGTGTCTGTTATTTTTCTCTTGATAATGAATGACATTCCTGGGCCTTCCTTCATCTGTTAGAAGCTTTTTTTGTATCATGTCTTGGACATGTTAATGCTATATTTGGAGGCCCTAGATTCTATTATATCCTTGTGAAATGTGATTTTATTTTATTGCTTTTCTGTTTGCTTTATCTTTTAAGGTGCTTAATTTGATTGGACTCACATTGCAAACTCTAGCTCCCTTGGAGAAAATCCAACTTTTGCTTTCTTTTCTTTTCCTCCTTAGCTAGACTCTGTCCCACACTTTGCAGGTCATGAGTCACCTGAAAGATTTGGGCAGAGTTTGCTCTTAGAGTTTCAGGCTTCCCTCTCCCTCTCCCTCCTTCCAGGAGTCCTCCCTCACTTTCCATTTGCTGCCGTTGCTCCAGGCTCTGTCTTCCCTTCTTGCCAGCTGGAGAGACAGGAGTTTTCATGTGTTTTGTTTTCTGGATGTTTGTTTGTTTTGCTTTGTTGTTTGGTTGTAGCTGCACAGCCTGGCCCTGACTTTAGCCTGATGTCACCCCTTATTCCATGCCATTCAGTCCCCCACTGGTGACTATCTGCTCTAATTCCTCCTCCTATAACTGGAGGTCATGGTTAGCTTCTGTCCCATCATTTATTGTAGTTATCCATGAAAGGGTAATATTGGTAGGAACTACCTAGCCATATTATAAGCAAAAAATTCTCCATCTCTGAACTTTTTTTCATAAGTGCATAAAGCAAATTCCAATCAATTGGTTTAGTCAAATCATTAACAATTTATTGAACCAGCATTTTATGTATAATGCAATGCTATGAATGAGGGGACTGGAAGATCAAATATGACAGAAACTTTATTGCTTTGATTTCCTCTTTTGAGTTAGTCTAATATTTTTTCTTGGGCTCCCAAGATATGGATGGAAAGATGTTTTCGCGGGAGAGTGGCCTATTAGTCCATTGTTATGGTTTGGATCTGAGGTGTCCCCAAAAAGCTCACATGTGACGCAAGGCAGGAAGGTTCAGAGGAGAAGTGATTGGGTTGTAAGAGTCTTAACCCAATCAATCCCTGGTGAAATTAACTGAGTAGTAGAGTGTGGCTGGAGGAGGTGGGAATTGGTGCATGGCTAGGGGGTATATATTTTGTATCTGAAGCGTGGAGTCTCTCTCTCTCTGCTTCCTGATCATCGAGATGTGAGCTGCTTCCTCCACCACCCTCTTCCACCATGATGTTCAACCTCACCTTGAGCTCCGAGGAATGGAGCCGGCCTTCTATGGACTGGACCTCTGAAACCGTGAGTCCTCAAATAAACCTTTCCTCCTCTACCTCTGTGCTCAGGTCAGTCACAGCAGCAAAACAGCTGACTAAAGCATCCAACTTGTGCTGTTACAGTAAGATACATAAGGCAGGGAGCTCTGTATGTACAGATTTATTTGCCCACAGTTCTGGTGGATGGAGAGTCCAACAGCATCGTGCCAGCACCTGGTGAGAGCCCCCTACTGGGTCAGAAAAGGCAGAGAAGTGGAAAGAAAGCTGGCTGCATTCAGGAGGAAGTGCCTGGGAGCAAGGAGGGAAAAGCCATTCCAGGTGTGCCACACCTGCTCTGTGGACCTGCTGTGAGACCCTGGAAGGGTCCTGTGAGGAAGCATCGGCCCTCTTGAAGACCCGCTCACACCCCACCAGGCCACGCTGCTGAAAGGCTTCACCACCTGCCAAGGTCTGCACACCAGGACTGAGCAAGCACTCGGCACACGTGGCTTTGGAGGACAAACCAAAGAAGCAGTAAACGGAATCTATTCCCAGCTGCCGCCCACTGACTGTCACCTCGGATGCACTGTCTCACATCCCAGGCTCAGGTTCTTCATCTGATGTCAGGGCCCCTTGTGGCAGAGAATCTCTGATTTCCTGTTAGGCCTAACGTTCTCTTATTTTTCCGAAGCCAAGTCACTCATTCCTGGAGAGTTGCAATTAGGATCCTTTGAATGTTCTTGGTTCTTCACGTTTAGGGTGATTAGGCACAGCATCACACTGTGGTGACACTGAGAGAGGTCTTCCCTCCTCCAAGGTGATACACCTTGGTTCTTCTAATTGGTACGTTACCTAGAACACCCACTGTACTTCCAGAGAGTGGGGCCAGAGGACCACGCACAGACCCAGGGCTGCATGGAGAAAGGTACAAGACCAAATTCCGATTGCAACCCAAGGGAAGTGCAGCTTAGGAATGAAATCCAGTGCCATTTGGTTCTTCGTGGAGAAAGAGTTTTGCCAACAGAAATATCAAGGTGTATATCCTAGTTCACTACTTAATAACTGAGTGCCTCGAGCGAGTTATTTCAACTTTCTGAGCATCGGTTTTTTTCAGGTTAAAACTGAAGTAGCCATGGCCCGCCTGCAGAGGAGCATCTGCGACACGCTGCTCTAAGCCGACCAGCGCCTCTGATCAGTGCCTCAGGCACCACCTCGCACAGGCTTGCTCTGGGCAAGGAAACAACAGAAGGAATGAAAGAGGAGCTTCACTCGAAAGATTTGCAACCACTTGGGAGACAGAAATACTCTATAATTAGGTAACATTTAAGACGGATCATGGACAGGCTGTGTGTTGTGTAGATTTTAGGCATTTTGATTCATCACAGCTTATTAGAATGTGCCCACAAACCTTTGCAGCCTGATATATTTCCCCTCCTTTTTCTTTATTGAATTCAGGGGTACTTAATCACTGAGCCACATCCCAGCCATTTTTATTTTGAGACAGGGTCTCACTAAGTTGCTTAGGACCTTGCAAAGTTGATCTGGCTGTCTTTGAACTTGTGATCTCCTGCCTCAGCCTCCCAAGCTGCTGGGATTACAGAAGTGAGCCACTGCACCTGGCAATCCACTATTTCTTAATTACCTAGTCATACCTAAAATTGAAATTTTATTTCACAAGCATCCTTCACATATATTATGTTGTTTAAAGCGTAGGACTACACCATAATGAAACAAGATACTTATTATCTTCTCCATGTTGTAGTTAAGGAAACTGAAATTTAGATGGGTTAAGAAACTCACCCAGCATTTCCTAACCAGAAGTCAGCAGAACTATACCTGGATTTCAAGTTTATCTCTCATGAGCCCATTTCTTTTTCCCCATTCCAGAGTTGCAGCGACTTCACATCACCGAATAGCCTTGTTCAGGCCCAGCTCCCCTGTGTATAAACTTAGGTCACATAAAATGAAGCACCTAACATTTCCTAAGCCATTTCCAGAACAAGAACCTGCTTTTTTTTCCCCCTCCCTACCTATTCTTTATTGTGCTCCAGACTTCAGTGCTTCTTTCTAGTGAGTTTTTATTAGATTGGGTGAGCCAACAGGTCTGACCTTCGGAGTCCTCCTCACGTCTGGGCCTACCCCCTTTGTGACACCTGCCTGTGTTCTGGTCTCCTAGGGTTTCCTTCCTGGACTGTAGTGGTCCGCACTGTGCTCATCAGACTGCCTCCAATGAGAGGGTCATAACTAAGGTGCTGGTGAAACCGGCCTCGTTCTACATCACAGACTCTCAGCATCGTGAATATAAGCTCCTTCTCTGCAAGATGTTAGAGGTCCTCCGTGACTTGGGTCCCTCCTAATGCTCTAGTTTTACCTGTTTCCCTTTATCCCCACGCCACCCACTTTGTTCTGTCCACCTTAACCCTCAGTGGCTCCCAAAGCTCGTTATTTGATTCCAAATGAAACCCCTGAATAATCTTATTCCCTTTACCATTGCCTCGATGGTAAGTGACTTTGAAGCCACAGCTCATGCACCCTAAATTCAGTCGAGATCTCTTGCACCTGAGACAGATCTCCCACATCTCATGCTCCCCTGTGGTGACAGTGGCTGCAGCGTTGGTCCTGCCAAGGAAAGGCTACATGCATATCCTATAATTTAATTAATAACCCTCCCAAGAGAATTTAAAAATTTACGCTTCTGTCCAAGTGCCTGAAAGTACCCATTCCTATTATTTTTACACATTGTCACTTATACTTTTAACATTATCCATGCTTTAAAAAAAAAACTCACCATTACAAAAGGTCAAAAATGATAGGCATTCACTAATTACTAGGGAAACTGATCATTTTTTCATTTGATTATGTTTTCATTTATAGTTTCTCTTCTGGAAATTGCTTGTCAATATTCCTTTAAACAGGGTGGCATTTTGTCTTATTGCTACATAAGAGTGACTTACATATTCTGAGTTTTTATAATATCTATTTCTAGCTCCTTCTCTCTCAAGTTACATCAGGTGGATTCTTCTAGTCCATCACTTGATTTTGTACTTTTTTTCCTGGACCTTTTGTGAACTAGTAGTCTTTAATATTTCTGTAGCAGTCCGAGAGATTATTATTTTTTTTCTGATTCTTTATTTTATGAGTTGCTTAGAAAGCTTTGTCTACCCTGAATTTCTCCTGTATTTATTTCACTATGATCATGAACCCACATGAACTGTGTTGTACAATATGAAATAAAAGTTCTCTTACCCACATACCTGTGTGTCCCAACACCAATAATTAAGTGACTCATCTTTTTCTCATTGATTTGATATAGCAACTTTTGAAAGATCAAATTCCCATAGAGTCATGGGGTCTGCTTCTAGACTCTCAATTATGTTGTTGATCTATTTTCCATTTAAACAAAAATACTCTATACTTACGTGAATGAAATTTACTTCAGGTGAACATGCTGGGCTCCCAGTGGAAGCACCTCAATCAAGTGGGGATTTATACGTTTCACTCAAGTCCAAGGGTGGTCAGCCTAAGCCACAAATGGACTAGACCTGCTGTCCTTATCAAGAATGGCTGCCCCTTCAATCTCACAGTCCTGCCAGCAGGTATCTGCTTACGCCCACTGGCCAGCTGTGAGTCAGATGCACTCTGCCTTCTGCCTACAGGACATGCTGGGGAAATGATGGGCTTTCTGTCCTCCATATTAGAAAAAGAAAAATGGGAAGGGGATGAAGACGGGTATCATGGGGACACGCCAACATGTTGGCATGTGGTTGAAATAATTACCGTGCCAGAGTAAGCTTCTCAACTAGCCAAGCTAGCCACTTTCATTGTTCTTCTTTTTCAAATATTTCTTACTTACTCCCATTTTCACTTTCCAGAAGCATTTTTAAATTTGTTCTTTTTAGGTAGACATGACGGTAGAGTGCATTTTGACTTATTATATATTTATTTATATATACTCCATGTATGTGTATACATGGAGTATAACTTACTCTAATTAGGATCCATTCTTGAGGCTGTACATGGTGTGGAGTTTCACAGGGCGTGTATTCATATATGAACATAGGGAGGTTCTGCCCCATTCATTCCACTGACTTTCCTATTCCCATCCCACCTCCCTTCCTGTCATTCCCCTTTTCAATGTGATGGGCGTGATCTCATTGAGATCTCCTTCACGGAATCTGCTGTGGGGTTTGCCAACACCCTACCTGCTACAAAATTGGAACCAGAATATTTCTCCCGACTAGGGAACCCTCAGTGGGTGGTCTGTGCTTGAAAAATCCTCATCGGTCTCACCGAGAGTCACAAATGTACAGTGCTCGAGCGTCAACTTTTGTTTTCTTCTCTCATCTGCAGATATACATGATGACTTGTAGGGTCTGCCTGTCTAATGCTCGTCCTTACTCTCTTTTACCTGTCACAGGGTTTTCCCTCAATATATGTATATATTTTGTTTTGCCTCTAATCCTATATGGTCTTTGCTTCTTGGAGGTTGACGATTGATTAGGACTGTCACTGGGAACGGTCTGAGGAAACAGGGATAGAATGCAGCCTGAGGACAGGCTCATTCACCACCTGGTCAACAGAGAAGGGAGGAGCCTGCATGCTGGTGAGGCACAGAGTCTCTGGAATAGCTGGACCTTAACTGCTGAAGAGTTCATCCTGGAAAAAACTGTCCTGGCATCCTTGTAGGGTGATTATTTGAGAATTTGAAACATATGAGGACAAGACCTCCAAACACAGTGGACTTATAATTGCTATTATATTGAAATCCTACAGAGAATGAACGATACTAAGAACTGTTAACAAGGAGTTACAGGTTAAGTGTGAGAGCCGATTTGCTCTTCAGTCGCTCACACAGGAACCTGTAACTCTGAAGAACAAGAGCAGTCACAGCCGACAGGCTCAAAACCTCATAGTTAGAGCCACAGAGGTCCGGAGATTTTTAGGTGCTCAATAAAGGAAGCTCCATTGTGCACACCAGGGCCCTGGTTAGGAAACCTGGCCCCCTGAAAATGAGATAGGGACATCTACAGAGGTGACCCTGAAAATTTTTGACTTTGTAGCTAACCTTGACCTCAAATAATTAGAGGTTGCACTGGTGGCTTACCCTACCCTATTAAGAGTTAATATTCTCCATTAAAGGAAGGTATTTCAAGACTTCTCCCCACCAGGCAGTAAGAGCCCCTTTTCAGGGGTTGCACTCTCCTCTTTGGCATCTATGTCAATAGTTCTGGTCACCTCTCAGCAAAACTTAGAAAACATGCGGGGCCTAATAAAGGAGTAAAGATGATACAACAATGAAGCTCACTTTTTAAAAAAAATTTTTATTTATTCTAATTAGTTGTACATGGCAGTAGAATGCATTTATGCATTTTAATAGATGATACATAAATCTCTCATTTTTCTGATTGTACATATTGTAGGATCACATCGGTCATGCAGTCATATGTACATGAGGTCATAATGTCTGTTTCACTCTGCTTTCCTTCACTTTTGAAGGACAGTTTTGTCAGATAGACCGGATGCAGGGTTGAAACTTTGTTTCCTTCAGTACTCTGAGGAATGTCCCTACATTGTTTTCTGTCAACCAGATTTCCTGACAATAGATCTGTGTATAATTATATTAGGGATCCGGCGAACGAGAGGAGTCACTTCCTTCCCACTGCTTTAAACAATCTCTTTCATCTCTGGCTTTCAACCCTTTGATCTGATGTGCCTTCCTGGACGTGGGCTTCTCTGAGTTTACCCTGCTTGGAGTTTGTTGAGGTTCTTAGACATTGGTACTCATGCCCTTTACAAAATTGAAGAAGTTTCCAGTCATTCCTTCTTTAGATTATCTTTCCATCTCTCTCTCTCTCTCTCTCTCTCTCTCTCTCTCTCTCTCTCTCAGATCCCCACAATGCCTCTGTTTGATGGTGGTGGGTGGGTGCTGTAGGGTAGGTTGGCGTGAGTCCTTTTCCTTTCTGAGTCTCAGATGGGCTGCTTCAGTTGTACTGTCTTCCAGTTCATTAACTTTTTTAACTTCTACTTTCTCAAATCTTCTTTTGAATTCCTCTAATGATTTTTGCATTTTGGTTATTATAATTTTCAGCTTCAGAATTTCTCTGTTATTCCTTTTCATTCTCTCTTTATCGATATTTGAACTTTGTTCCTAAATTGTTTGCTTAACTTCATTATAGTTTCTTTTAATGATTCAAGCATTTGCATGACAATTGTTTGAAAATCTATTAAAATGGAATTTCTCAGGGATAATTTCTATTACTTTGTTGTTTCCTTTGGGTAGACCCTGTTTTCCTGTTTCTTTGTATGCTTTGTGACTTTTTTATTGAAAACTAGCTATTCAGGTCCTCTAATGTGATAGTTCTGTAGATCCAATTTTCCCTTCTGCCAGAACTTGCTGCTTTTGTTGCTGTTTTGATTTTACAAGGCACCTCTGTGCCAGAGGCAGACCAAGATGCAAATTTAAGCTCTCCTCAGTTCTTTCCTAGGCCTGGGCCTTTCCCTGGGCATGCACGATAACTTTAAATTTCTTCTTACATGTGGTGGTCTTTGAACATCCTAATCTTAAATGTCTGGCTTTCAAAAGGGAAAATGAGAAAAATGAAGGAGAAACAAAACCCTCTGGCTGCTGGTCCTTTAAGTCCTCTGGAAGCTGCAACACCTGGAAGGGAGGGATTTATAAAAATGGTGGCCACCTCTATACCTGCACCTGGGATCAGAAGCAAGGATCAGGGACCAGAGCACCCTCCCTGTCCTTTAGAGAACAGAGTCCTCTTCTTCCTTTCCTGGCTCCTGCAAACTGCATCTCAATTGCTCTTTGAATATGTATACAGCTGCCTGCCTGGGGCTGGAGGTGGAAGATGTGTAGCTAACACCATATTAAGATCTGGAATTGGCCATAATTAACCACAATTTACCATGCAAACCTTCCCCCGGAAGTTCCAAGTCCTTAATAGATTTGAGCTCCAAAATAATTCCAGCTGACAGATTTTGCTCGCTGCAGCTGTCTCGCTGAGGTAGATTCCTGGTGCTTCCTACTCTCTCAGTCTCCCTCTGACTCCTCGTTTGGTTTATATTTAAGCTTTCAATACTTCTGTCACTGTTGTGAAAAATATTCTTTTTCATAATAGGTAATTTTTCATTTGTGGCACCGCATGTGGATGATCTGTTCACTTGTCTCCACCATGTTAAATTCCTCGAGATCCAGGACTGCACTTGAATTATTCACCAGGGGATCTCCTTTGCTGAGTGCACTGTTTGGCACATAATTGGAGCTTCATATGACTTTGTTTGATCAATCATTCAATAAAATAATAACTGAATTATGGGTTACCAAAACCCATCATTCCACCATTAGAAGGAAAACCAAGTATCCATATTTTCACCATATTCTGTTCAATCTTTTAACTAATCCATTAGCTGAAGGGAAAATTGAGTACCAAATAATGAAGTCAAAGCCACACACTCGACAAGGCATTTATCTTTGTACATAATAAAGATAGCTCCAAGCCTTCCTGTTGGACACTGTGACAGAGTGACCGTATGCAATTAGCTATGATGTTTTCATGCTTGCCATTCCCTAGACGGGGCGAGTGTTTCACTGAAATGCCCAGTGTGAAGCTGCTGACCCTCATCTTCATGTTCAAATTCTATTCTTCTTTTAAGACTTGGTTCAATTACCACTGTCACATTAACCCCAAGAAATTCTTTTAGTCTACTAAGCTTCAAGGGAATGCTCACTCTTCTGCAAATACAGGCAATTAGAAAGTGCATGCTTACAGCTAATATCAACATGGATGTTTATACACATTCACTAGTTTCTTTGCATGCATGAAATATTTTATTTTTAATGAAACAGAAAAATTATCAAGTGAAGTTAAATGAAATGAAATGATGTGAAGCAAAATAAATTATAATGAAATGATGCAAAGTGAAATGTGTTAAGGGGTCCACATTGCCAGGCTTAACTCTGCCACTGTCCACCACCTCAAGCATAGAGAGTTCAGGAAATGAAGACAGTCAAGAATAAACTTGTACTGAACACTAATGATATGCCAAGCACTGCACCATCTATTTTAATTATTCATAAATAAAAGGTAGTAAGGATAACGCTGTTACCAACACACAATTCATCACAGTGATGGTGTCCAAGCCTAGAGTTCTTTCCATGTGGGAGGCATTGTGCTGTGCCATTTCATGTGAGTCTCACCCATTTTATATGACAGATGACATCTCATGGCTAAATGGAACCTTCAGGATGCTCATTCACTTGCTAAAGACATTTCAGCTAACAAAGTCCAAAGCTGAGCATGTAATCTGCAATCTGGGTCATTCTAATCCTAATTGTCCATACTCTTAAAGCATTCTGTTATAGTCTTTTCTCTTTGGCTAAAGGACTAACCTATACCACAAAAATCTATAAATGTAGGTTCTGTACAAATATTCATCCTTGCTGTGGTCTGGTAATTCAGTTTCCTTATGGGAAAAAATAATAATAATGGGATGTTATGAAAATTATAAATAAATGATATTGATCTTATGCAATATAGCAGATACCCATGAAGGGCTTTTCATTGTATATTGCTATTTTTCTTATTGTGATCTTTTTAGCTTTTTCACTTAATTTTGAAAATTTATTTCAGGTGCAATGAAAAGAAAAATCATCAAACACTTACTTCACAGTAGGTTTTCATTTATGCACCAGAGACTTGAAATAGATAAGGCTCTGTTGCTGCCATTGGGAGTGCTGGGCATTTCTTTCTTGGTCATTTTGTTTTTTCTTTAAAAATGTTTTTATTAGTGCATGATAATTATACATAATAGTGGAATTTATTTTGAAATAATCACACGTGCATGGAATATAATTTGCTCCACTTCATTACCCAGTACTTCCTCTTTCCCTCTCCTCCTCTCTCCCCATTTCCCTTTCTCTTCTGTCACCTTCTATTCATTTGTTGTTTTTTAATTGGTGGTTTATAGATATACAACAGATGAATGGATAAAGACAATTTTATTTTGATCTTTACCTGATGTTAAGATTTTAATAAGTAGTTGAATTTTAAGGGGCTACCATGTAAATTTTGGTGACATGAAAGGAAGCCTTTGGTGATACGAATATGCAGGGCCTTTGGCATTTCAGGTTTGCCTGGCTGGAAGGATGTTGCTCACAGTCAATAAAAAATAGCATCATTCCACTGAAGGACAAAATAGTTACTATTCTCTGTTCCCTGCTCTTTCATAACCATTGTTGTATAATTGAACAAAAAAAATCTATGGTAGAACTGGAAGCAAAAGTTGAGTCATTTTCCCAGAAAGTAAAACAAAAAGGCTTCCAAAACGAAAACAAAGAAATCATAGGACAATTAGAAGATCAATCAACAGGTTGTAAAAGAACAGAGAAAATGGGGTAGAAGAAGTAATTGGTGGAATCCTGAAAAAATATTCCAAGGCTGGGGATAGAGCTGAGTTGGAAGAGCATTTGCCTTGCATGCACAAGGCCCTGGGTTCAATCCCCAGCACCACCAAAAAAAGAAAAGAAAAGAAAAAACAAAAACAGATGACAGATGGCATCTCATGTCATTCAAAAAAAGAATATTCCAAGCATAGACATGAAAGATTTCAATTCCCAGAGGGAAAGAGTCCCCCTAAATCTGTGGACAATGGGTGCCAAAGCCCACACACCTACTTCTACACTCTGGCCAGCAGAATTCTGAGGACCTCAAGACTCCTCGCTCTAAATCATCCCTATTTGCAATGACATGATCCTTTTCTTAGAAGAGCCTACAGTCTGTCCCAAACTTTTGGAGTGGATAAGCAAATTTCAGCAAGCATCAGGATACAAAATCAATAGTTCTTCTATATATTAACAGTGAATTTGCTGAGAAAGAAATCAGGAAAGTACTTCCATTCACAATAGTTTCAAAAAATAAATAAAATATTAGGAATAAACCTAACTAAGGAGGTGAAATACCCTACAATGAAAAGTACAGGACACTGAAGAAAGAAATTGAAGAAGACACGAGAAGATGAAAAGACCTCGCATGTTCATAGACCGGCAAAATTAATATTGCTAGGATGGCCACATTGCAAAAACCATACATAAATTCAGTGTGATCTCTATCAAAACAACAATTAAAACCAAACAGTCCTAAAATTCATGTAGAAGGAAAAAAACAGAATAGCAGAAGCAATCCTGAGTAAGAAAGCAATGCTGGAGATACCAGGTGCCCAATTTTGAATTATACTACAGAGCTATGGTACAGAAAACATCATGGCAATGGCATCAAAACAGGTATGTAGACCAAAAGAACAGAGTAGAAGACACAGAGGCAAACCCACACAGCGACATTCATCTGATTTTGACAGTTACCAAAAGCATACCTTGGAGAAAAGGCAGGGGGTACCAGGGATTGAACTCAGGGGCATTCGACCACTGATCAGTGAGACCATTCTCTAAATAAAATACAAAAGACAGCCTCTTTAACAAATGGTTCAGGGGAAACTAGACATCCATATGTAGAAGAATGAAACTAGACCCTATCTCTCACCCTGCACAAAAGCCAACATGAAATGGGTCAAAGACCTAAGACCAGAAATGTTTCAATTACTAGAACAAAAATTACGGAAAATAGTTCAACATACAGACACAGGCAAAGACTTCCTATAAAGTAGGACCCCTATAGCTCAGGAAATAAGAGGAAGAATCAGTAAGTGGAATAACAGCAAATTTGAGATTCAGCACAGCCAAGGAAACCACAAAGTGAAGACAAACTAATGGGAGAAAATCTTTGCCAGCTCCTCTTCTAACAGAGGATTAATATCTAAAATACATAAAGAACTCAAAAAAGACAACATTAAAAAATCAAATAGCTCAATCAATAAACAGGCAAATGAACTGAAAATGTCTGAAGAGAAGAAATACAGCCAGGTGTGGTGACACATGCCTGTAATCCTAGCAACTTGGGAGACTGAGGCAGGAGGATCACAATTCCAAGGTTAGTCTCAGCAACTATACCATTCCTTTGTATTTATTCCAAAGAATTAAAGTCAACCTACTTCAGAAATACAAGCATACCCACGCATATCACAGCACAATTTATAATAGCCACATTAGGGGATCAGGCTAGATGTTCATCAGGAGGTGAATGGATATAGAAAACGTGGTCTATACACACAGCAGGGTTTTATTCAGCCATTAAGAAGGACAAAATTACTTGGTATGGTGGCACACTCCTGTAATTCCAGCAGCTCAGGAGGCTGAGGCAGGAGGATCCCGAGTCCAAAGCCAGACTCAGCAAAGGCGAGGTGCTAAGCAACTCAATGAGACCCTGTCTCTCAATAAAATACAAAATAGGGCTGGGGACGTGGCTCAGTGGTTGAGCGCCCCTGAATTCAATCCCCAGCACAAGAAAAAGAAGCAGAAGAAGAAGAAGCGGAAGAAGGAGGAGGAGGAGGAGGAGGAGAAGAAGAAGAAGAGGAGGAGGAGGAGGAGGAGAAGGAAGGAAGAGGAGGAGGAGGAGGAGGAGGAGGAAGGAAGAGGAGGAGGAGGAGGAGGAGAAGAACAGCAACAACAAAATCATGCTATTTTGCAGGAAAATGGATGGAACTGGGCATCCTAAGTATTTAAGAAAAATAAGTCAGACTCAGGAAAGTATCTTGTTTTCTCTTCTATGTGGAAGCTAGAGGGGGAAAATGAGGCAAAAAGGATGGCATGAAGGTAGAGGGAAGATTCTGAGGGCAGAGGAAGGGATGGGGACAGCGGGAGGGCGGGGAGGTATCAGGGGTGAAATGGATAAGTTGCATTTTATGTATATACACCCATGCCACAATGAAACCCGCTGTTCCATCTAAATAATATGCACCAATAGATATATGATGATAGATAGATAGATATAGATAGATAGATAGATGATAGATAGATAATAGATAGATAATAGATAGAGAAAAAGATCCCTCTGCTCCTTTTACCATGATGCCCCAGGCTACAAATAACAATAGATTTTCCTCCTGTGATTCGGTTCTGTCACCAGGCAAAGTGAACATTGAAACAGGAGGTCATCCCCTGGGCTTGGTCTACTGGCAGGAGCCTTTGCCAGTCACATGCTTTCTGGCCAGCCTCAGATAAAAGAGACCTGACGTCACAGAATGTGGGCAGCCCTTCTGACAGCCAGGGGAAAGGGTGCTAAGACCACGAGACGCCAAATCCAAAAGTGACCTTGAAGAGTGCCCCCCGCCCCATTACCTCCAGATAGGAACTCAGCTGGCTGACGCTTGGATTCCAGCCTTCTGACGCTGTGAGCAGAGAAGAACGCCTGCCTGGCAGACGCCCGCCCTGGAGGTCCGTGAAGCCAGAACGGCTCTGCTTCTAAGCCTCTGAGTTCATGGAAAGTTGTTAGGAGGTCTGGGAAACAGTGCCGGACTCTGTAGCTAGACAGAGAGCTTGCCAGCTTCCACGGAGTAGGAGCGACAGAGTGGTCACACACAGGATCAAGAATGTCACAGTGAGACTGGACTTTGTTCCAATATTGGTGAAATCCAGGAGACAGGCAGCAGTGACTTTCCAATTTCGATGACAAAACTATTTCAGATTAAGTATCAGGTGAGAAAAAATGATCAAGGACCATCTCAATACTTTTTATCCAGTGCATCCATCATCAGGAAAGAAACAGGAAATGATACTGTGCCCAAGCTCTGCAGAGAGAATTTAGTGTGAGTCGGGCAGAGGGAATCCCCAGGGCAAAGAACAGGGGAAATCCAAGTTGATGGATGAACCTGGACAGCACCTAGAACAATTGGAAACAGATCAAAGCTGTGGGAAAGATTCTTTCAAGCAGATAAAATTGACAGATTTCCTAATGGGTTGAACATTCTGAGAGATTTTTACAAGGGTAGAATCTGAGACAGAATTAGTAATCTTTTTAAAGTCTGCAAATAGGCAAACCAAACAAAACAATAGCTTAGAGGGAAATAAAATATAAGATAGGAAAATAAAATAGTCACACAGAGGACGTAGTATGCATGATGAAGTACGTGGGTGTCAGCAGTTCATGTCTGGAGAGCAATAACACGTAGACACAGCGTGCCAGCCCTGGAGGGGCGGGGTGAGCATGCGACAGCAGGGTCAGAGTCCAGGATGTGAAAGCAATTCCTTGTCATGAGGAGTGCATGTGCACCATCCAAGTAAGGAAGGAGCAGGCAGCCCCACTCAGGGGTCACGCAGACTGAGAACCAGGCACACACAGCTCACTGGGTTGCTGCTGCAGAAGGGGTTGAGGTTGGAGTGGTCTGTGGGCCTTATTTTCTCTAACAAGCCTTGGGCAGCTGCAGGACTTGGTAAATTAAGCACACACTTCTACAAAGATAAATATAGAAATGAAAGAGAAGAAGAAGGAGACAGAGGGAGGAGGAAAGGAGGGGTGGGGGCCGGCTCAGAGGAGCGCCTTCCTGATTCAGTGCACTCTCCTCCTGGGTATTCTCTGTTCCCAAGAGAAAGGAGACTCCGTAACCACAGACTGGCAAACTTAATTGAGGGGTAACAGGACAGCCTGTCTTGCTTTATCTTTTGACACAGATTCTAGTTTTCTCAAGACAAGCTGGGGACCCCAGGGGTGTGATCTATGAAGAAACCACTTGCCTAAAATATCTGAGCAGCAGAAGAGGTGGAGGGAAGGTTTTGCATCTAGGGAGAGAGGCCTCACCGACCTTCTCATGCTTGTCTTCAGATCTGTCAGCCTGCAGAGCATCCGGGGACTTGATCTGAAGATGATACAGTGGGCATTTTCTTGGGAGCACGTGTAATCTCCTAGCAAGATGACTTTGGCACTCGCACACACCAGGAAGCTGTGCTAGCTGAGACCATGACATTTTCAGGAGAACTCTGACTGAATAGGGTTGTGGAGGAAAGAGAAAGGAAGTGCAAGGAGGATGCTGCTTCCAGGGAAACCAGGAGGGGAGAGGGACATTTGGGGACCACATCATATTCAGGTGGGAGAGTCAAGATGCTTAAGGAAGAGTGTGACTTTCAAATCCAGCAATGGTGGGTTCACTCTCTGAACCATGCCTGGTGATCTTAGGCAAATAAAAGGCTCCACTTTCCCGATTTAGTTATCTTCTCTGTGAAACGAAAAGAACAAATTATGCCTTATGAGAGCGTGAAGATTAGGAACTTTGGTATAAAAAGCCTAATGTTCTACCTGGTAGGTGTTCAATACATACCATTCCATGTGTGTGCACACTCAAATGCACAGCACCTGCATATATGCATACACACACACAGAACTTCTTTTGTCTCTTTCTCTCTGCTCTGCTTCTGTAGGTCTTGAAATGTCTATCTCCACTGCCTCTTCCTGCCTCATACACAGCATAGACGGTGTTGCATTAATTCAGAATCTGATAAGTACAGGTGAAATAAGCTGGATCTTATTCATTCCTTTTGATAATGGCTTCCTAGTAATAGCAGTGCCCTTTAAAAACCGAACTTCAATTTACAAAAATTGTCCACATTTAATCACCTCTTACTCTCTGGGGGATTTGTAACATTATTCCAATATCACAAATGACTTACAGGTGAGAACAAGCCACCCGCCATTTAACTACGAGTGCCATGTAAAACCATGATCCAGACTCTTCTGAAGAGCCCAGCATAGCTGGAAATAGTAGTACACCTTGATAGTTTGGACATTGTTGAAGTTAGACATTTAAAGGTGATTGGGCTATGCTGAAAAGAAACTGCTCTCCAAAGTGAACTGAGGATGATCATTTTCTGCTACTGTAACAAAATACTGGAAGACTGGGTAATTTATAAATATTAGGGGTTTATTCAGCTTAAGTGCTGGAGTCTGGGAAGTCTGAGGGCATGGTGCCAGTATCTGCTCACCATCTAGTAAGGGCCTTCCTGGTGCATCATAACATGGCCTTGGGCATCACATGGTGAGACAGAGCAAGCATGCTATCTTGCATCTCTGTTCCTCTTCTTATAAAGTTAGTCATGCTATCATGAAGTCCTCACTCTCATATCTTCACCTAATCCTAATTGCCTCTCAAAGCTCAAATATGAATTTAGATATTGATGTTTTAACACATGAACTTTTGAGGGATACTTTCAAACCATAGCCTCTACCTTTAAAGAACAGTGACTTGTGGGTTGTACATCAGAACAAGAGTGTAGGTTTTAGGCCTACTTAGAGACTACATAGGAAATTCAGAGGGAAAATGGAGTAAGTAACAAGAAGGTACTCCTGAGATGAACGTTGTGCATGGTGAACTGAAGTGCACTGCACAAGAAGATGGAAGACGGCCCTCTGAAGACGACTTCTAAGGTGGAGAGTCATTTGTCAGGACTGCTCAGGGGTGGAAGCAGGTGGACAATTGAGAACGCATCCTAGGCTTCTCATTCTAATGATTGTTCTTGGTGGAGAGAGCGAGCCAGGAAACAGCATGCTCAATGGTAATTGCAAAAATACAGAGTCGACTCCATCTTTCTTTCTTATTTTCTCCATTTTGTCTCATTTATACCTCTTTGTTGGACCAAGACTGAAATTCTAACTCCAAGCTTTCTTGTTGACTTGTTCAACTTCCCATGTACCCTCTTGAGACAACCTGCCTATTTTCTTTTTGCCAGCTGATCTATAATCTAAAGAATTGCCTCTTACTTGCCAGAGCAATATCCACCATCTTGGTATTCTCTGTGTTAAACTTCTAGTTCTTAGAAAATTATTGGATCTCAGGCGTCAAGGGCCATTAAAAGTTTACCTAGCACAATCGCTCACCCAGTGATTGACTTCTGTCTGCACCATCCTTGACAGATTGTCTGATGAAACTCTCCTTGAACAGCTACAGTAATAGGAAACACAGTCCTAACCAATTTTTCTTGCTCCTTCACTGGGCAGCTATTATTCATCACCGTAAATCCCTGCCTGCTGCACCCAGAGACCAAGTCTGCTGTTACTTCTGCTTTAAGGTCCTTCAGAGGAGTGATGTGATACCGTCCCCCTCCGGCCTAGTACAAAGCACTGAAGGCTCCCTCGGGTTGGACCTGCCCAGTTCTTCTATTTGCATATGACATCCTTTAGTTTGCTCCCACCCTAAAATGGACTGCTTTGTCCACAATGGGCCTCAGTTAAATGTAATAGGCCAGATAGGTTCTACCAGCTCAGAGCAGGTCATAACTGCTCGCTTCTTTATCGTTCAGTATATCTAAGTAAATACTTTCAATATTTAATCTGGGTAAAATTGAATCAGTGCACCTGTAGTGAGTGCTTGCTCTCTCACTGCCCACTTCCGTGTGATGAGGCGATGCCCCTCTTGATATTTGGAGATGTGCACCCCTGACTCTCATGCCATGGTCTGAATGGGTTTAACATCCAGGCCTGGAAGAGCCTGGAAGCATACCTATGCCTGTGGGCAGTTTCCAGCTTGTGTCTCAACAACGGGCTCAAAACATAAGTCGATCCTATCCCAGGAGCTTCCAAGACATGGCATCTATAGACATAGGAACACTGGGCATTAACCCTCCATTCCTTCATAAGTAGAGCCAATACATGAGAGTTGAAGGTGCTATGTGGAGGCAAATGTGTGTTGATTCTCAAGAACTGGAATTAAATCATTGTATCCTTGGAGCCCAACCTAGAACCTAACACATAGTGTGCTCTTAGAAATGCAGGTCAAATGAACAGTAGATGACTGATCATGTTTCTAAACCTAGATCTTTAGAATAGATACACAATGGGGTGGGGGTATGAAAAATGGTGGACTGAGACAGACATCATTACCCTACATACTTGTATGATTACATGAATGGTGTGAATCTACATGGTGTAAAACCATAGAAATGAAAAGTTGTACCTGATTTGTGTACAATGAATCAAAATTAAGCCTGTAAAAATTAAAAAATGATAAAAATGAATAAACAAAAAATAGAAGAAAGAATATAGTATTTTCTTATGAACAGCCTCCATGAGAAAGGGTGCTATATTGTGCTTAGATGACAACTTCCCCTGGCAACCTTGTGGATGGTCTTGGGAGGGGCTGCATCCTGGCAAAGAGGGAAAGAGAAGAGCAAAGCATAGTTATCCATAATGGACAAGGCCACACCTAGCATGCTCCTGTTTCCTGAAGCCCGCTCTGACCTCCTAGCACTGCTGGACATCCGGTACCACAGGAGGCCTAGACAGGAGAGGAACTCATGAGGAAGGCAGGGGACTCCCACACGGGCCTGGAACCCACGTGCTTTCAACTAGAGCATCATCATCTACTGGTTGCAAATCACCCTGGCTCACTCTGACTTAGAGGACTTAGTGCATTTTTACAAATGGAAATAATAAACCCAGAGGAAATATTATGAAAATGAATCTGTAAACATTTAAATTGAATGTAATCATGAGCAAGTCCCAGCTTCGACTAATGAAGAATAAATTATGCTGGAATGCAGAATAGGATTTGTTCCTCAGCATGACTGAAAAGAAAAGTGTCAGTGGAAGAGCGAGCCCACAGGACTTGTACGAGCCCCTGAAAAACTTACCTCTATTTGGCTGGGAAAACAGGTCAGTCCCCTGAGCTGGAAAGTAAAAACAGTATTATAACTTCACTGCTGGCACAATATTTCTTGCTTAAAACCGCTCTCATTTTACTCTCTCTCCTCCACTCTTTTCTGCTCACAAAAAAAAAAATGCAGGCTTATTAATTCTTTGGGATGTATTTCACTCAAATTTGCTGATCTACATACCATGATTTTCCCTCCAGAAGATATTGCTGGTAGCAATTTTGGAGTTTGGAACCGGGGCTGTATTACTTCCTCATTATCACAATGTCTTTTCTCCTTTTATTTCTACTTAAATTGCAGATAGAATCCAGTGACACCATCTATTAGGCTAGTTATTGGCATTTCCTAAAATACACTGTCTTTTTATCTTTGCTGCCCAGACCATTAACTTTGATGTGTTCCGAAGGGTGTGCTTGGCTTACACACCCACTCTGCTCACTAATGTGAAAGCAACGCGTGCTATGCACAGTCCCCCCACCCGCTCTTCCCAGGTCTCAAAGAAAGTCCGTCCCTACAGAGATATATTGCCTAAGTACTGGTTGCCACTGGAAATCACAGGCCCACAGCCACATGAGGTCTGGTCTCTGTCATTTGCACATTGCTCATACCCTCAGTCCTGACCCTCTCACCCCACCTGCCCTGAGCCTCACTGACTTTGCTGTAGATTTGTCCCTGTGCTCTCTCTGGTTCCACCTCCCTCTTGACACAGTGTGGTCACCAGGGAGCCTTGCCTTCTGATTCCCAAGGTCTTGAATAAGCCTACAACAGTCGCAGTGCCCAAATAACTGAGTGTGACTCTCAGGGACAGGTCATAAAAGCTGAAGTGGCTTTTTCCTTGTTCTTTTCTGGAATCATTCAATCTGGCAGACGCCAGCTGCCATGCTGTGTGGACATCCAAGCCTCCCCATGGAGAAATCAGACAGCAGGCACTTGACGCCTCCCACCAGCAGCCAGCTGTGCCTTATCACAGGTCAGAGGGAGCTGTCTTGGAGTGGGTCCTGGATTCCAAACCAGAAGCACCCAAGCCAGCTGCTTCCAGATTCCTGACCCAGAGAACATGTGAGCTAAGCTATGCTGATTGCTGGGTTTTTTGTTTTTGTTTTTGTTTTTATTTTTTGGTGCTGGGGATTGAACCCAGGGCCTTGTGCATGTGAGGCAAGCACTCTACCAACTGAGCTATAATCCCAGCCCTGATTGCTGTTTAAAGTCACCAAATTCTGGGGTACTCACATAGCAACAGAAAACTAGCTAATGCATGGGAACACTCACGGTCCTTCTTAACTAGGTTCAACATTACCTTCCTGCTCAAACTTAGATGGAAAACAAATAACAACAAAGTCACTTTGTCAATGAATATTACATGACTAATATAAGCCCAATATTGTCATTTAAATAAGTTACCTCATGTATGCATAACTACTTATCAACTGAGCTATGGGGATAGAATTGTACCTATCAAATTATGAGAATGAAATAAGATATGTAAAAACGCTTTTCAATGTCTGTCTCATAGTTGCCAGTAATAATAAGAATCATTATTGTCAATCGGTATTTTATTATCAATATCATGATGCTCAATTAATCAACCCTCCTGGTGGGTGGATGAGAGATTAATACTGGAATCCAGGACTGCTCGGTCCTGCTGCCCATGTTCTCAGTAATCAATTTGCTACAATTCCGTGGGCTGCTACTGATCAGATACCATTTTATGCCTTTGGAATAGAAAGAAAAATCGCAAACATTATCCCTGCTCAACGTCTTATTGTTGAAATGAAGTGTCTACCAATTCTGAGGAGCATGAGAGCCAAGGGCACAGAATGAGGGCCAGAGGAGTCTGGCTTCCTCTCACCTGGCCATTTTCACCCAGGCCCATTGGGACCTCGTCTCCCCGGCCCGTTCCCCGCAGGTCTCCCTCCAGCCACAGCGAGTGCCTCATCTCTCCTGTGGCTCTGCTTCATCCTGACATCTCACAAACTACAATGCTCACCCCCATTTTCAGAAAGCAGCTTGTTACCCTGGAAACTGTGGTTCACAGGGGGCAAGCACATGTGGGTTTGCACTGCTGGACAAGCCTTGGTAGATTTATAGGCCACTGGTGGCCTGTGTCTCCTTTCGCTCTCTGCAGCTTGGCCTGTCTTGGACTCAGCTGTGAAGAAGGCAAGTTCTTCAGGAGGAAAAGGTAGGCAGGTGCCTCCCAACCTTCAGGGTCCAACATTTGTAGCATGGGTAGAGTTGCATCCTGGGAAAGGACTGTCCTTACAAGGCCCATCCTCCCTCCTTCTAGAAGATCATTGTGGCTTAGCCAAATTTCCTGTCCCTTCTCTAAAAGAGAAGAATCTTTTTTATTCTTCAAAGGAGTTGAAACCCAGGAATGGAACAATGGGTTTGACTTAGCAATGAGTTCCTGCTCTCAGCACCCACAACTTTCTACAGACACAATGTGCTCAGCCAGAGTCTCACCAGTGGCCACTGCCAACACAAGGAGCCTTTGGTGGTCAATGACAATTGCGACTGAAAACTCCAGACATCACCGACCATGGTAAGCAGCCCTTGGCCCAGCTCAAGCCGAGCTGGTCACTAGATTAGACTAAAAAACGGATGTGAGGAGACCCGGGGCAAGGTCCGGGCCTCAGCGAGTCCTCACCACTGCCCAAGTTGCCATCACAGACTGGCACGGTGCCTTGGTATGTAAAAGGCATACCAAGAGCGGGTCCGTGTTGGAGACCCGAGGACATGGAAAATCACAGTGGCAAAATGGAGAGAAAATCATCTCTTGCCTTGTAAACTCAAACAATTTGATCCGTGGGACACTGACAGACAATAAATTTGGAACTGCGTGAAGTCATTTTTATAGGCATTTTATGAGTATAATAACCAGGAGAAGGGCGGCCCGGGACTGAGGCACAGTTGAGGTTTATGGAAATGATCATTGGACGTGTTCTTTCTCCGTACCCTCCTCTTGGATTCTGCACAAATAAATGATTTAGTTGTTCCTAGTTATATGTAAATATATAAATATATTGCTTTCTATCCTTCTGAGGAGAGCCAAAATGAACTTGAAATCTTGCCTTTTTTGCTTTTTTTAGGCTAATTAATGCATTTTTATTGCAACCCATTTATACTTAATGATGCATTCACTAACACAGCAAATTGGAAGATGTAAATGATGTTATATTTTTTTATAGGTTTTGCTGCTTTTTTTTGTAACCTCATAATATGTCATGGGGTAAAAAGAGTAAATTATCAGCCTTGGTTCATTTTCTAGGTTAGAAAAGAACACTTTGCAACTCTCTTTGTTAATTGAAAGTTGGGTTCCTCCAAGGTCCTACTTAATTCCTCCAAGCCCATTCAGACAGCCAGAGAGGCGTCTGAGCAAGTCATTACCACATGTGAATGCATTAACTTGGAAATTGATTAATCCATCATGTGAATGTTTTCAACCACTCCAAGGCAGGCCACAAAATTCTAATGAAAAGTCATTGTAGATGGCGAGGGACGCCACTCCCGACAAGCACTTGCAATCAATCCAAGGGCCTCAGTTAACCTTAGCTGGAGTTGCTTTTGTTGTGTGTTGAGTTGAACAAGATTGAAGACGTGACCGGGCCAAATTAAGCAGGATGCTACCCGTGCAGTGGAATTGGTCTTCCAAGATAGGTGGTTGGAGTAAGAACGAGCATTTGGTGCATCCAAAAGTGTCCCCCTCCTTAATGGATGCAAAACAAAACACTCCCCCCACACACCCTCTTCTTTCCCTCCATCTCTCCCTTCTTCCTCAGGAACCAGCTCCATTAGCACTTTCATAAATTATATTTTATATGGTATATTAGAATGAGCACTTGCAAATATGAATCATTTAAAGCTAACTTCTGAGAAAGGATGTATTATTCCAGGTTATTATCTCCAGTTTTATTGATGAGGGAGAAGATTGAGAGAGTTTAAGGGACTTGTCCAAGGTCATAAACAACTAAGGGCTAGGTATGAACTTGAGCCTAATTTTACAGCATGTAACAATCTCCTTAATTGCATGTGTCATCTGCCTTTTCTTAAAGAAGTGGACACAGGGAAGTTAAAAGCTTTCCCACAATTAACCAACTGTTAAACACAAAATTGGTATTTGAATCTCTAACCCTGCAGAATGAACCAATTTGCACTATTGCATTTGAGCCACTGATCACTACAAAAAACTCCTTAAAGCAGAGTACTGCCCATACAGAGATGGAGAAGAAAGTCCAGATCACACCAAAATCCATGTCAGACTTGGGCATTTGATAAAAATGAAATTACAAATCAACAGAGAAAAAGTAATTATTCAAAAAATGGTAGTAGGAAAAGTGGAGTGATTTGGAGTTGAGTATTTCCAAATTTATACCAAAATAAATACAGATGATCTAAAGACATGGTTTTTACAAGCATTCAAATACTCTGTGGAGTGCGTGTGTGTAGTCACACTGTGTAGAAGGCCTATGTATGGTGTAAAATTCAGATTCTTTCTGAAAGTTTGATAAATTTGACAACAAAAATCATGTCTACAGAGGAAAAAAAACACAAACAATGCAAAAAGGAAAAGTAAAAATTGAAAAAGTAGTAAAATTAAGAGCAAAAATAAAAGACTCATTTCCTTAATATATAAAAAGCACTGCAAATCAATAAGAAAAAAGACTTCTGGAGGAAAGCAAAAGCAAAGCAGAATTAAAATATAAAGAGACCATTCAAAAGTGGATATTAATCTCACACATAAAATGAGAAAAGCAATTAAGAGTATAACAACATATATTTTTAGCTACTGGGTGGGCAAAGATTGAAAAGTCTAATAATATACTGAGTTGAGGAAGAAATGGATTAATTAAGAGATCTTTACATTGATGCCATCTCCAGGGAAGGCAGGCTGATTCTTCTCCACTTTTTAACCACCCTCCTCTGGTACATTCTCTCCTCTTGCTTTGGGTGCTTCTCTGGGTTCTAAGAGGTTGATTTCTATGGTTGCATCTCCTAGACTTCTTGGATAGTTGGCTTCTAGTTCGCATGGGAGTTGCTAGAGAGGTCAGGGTATCTCAGTCCTAGACGCTGCACCTAATAGGCAATTTAACACCACTGTATGTTAGTAATGCTTAACTTTCATTTGGAAGAGTGACTGGTCTCTGAAGACGGTTGATTTGGAATTGCCCTGGAGGAAGTGCCCAGCCCCTCTTGCCTTGAGCAATTCATCCCAGCCATGCAATACCCCTCCAGACAAAGTCCCACAGCAACGAGACACATGGACTTCCTTTGTGGACAGCTTACTGACCATCTGATCTCCCCAAATGCTTCACTCTTCAGTGGCTTTCCAAAACATTTTCCAAACTCAGAAAGTATTCTCACTGATAGGAATTGTGTGTTAGCTGCTTCAGTTTGATTTTTAAATATACTATTCTATCAAAGTCTCAGTGTCCCGGTAATGCTCCACCACTGCAGTGATATTTATACCCACCTAAGCATCACACCTGGTGCCTGTGCTGATCTGCTTTTTGAGGTCCCAGCAACACCCCAAGGAGCCCCCACAACTCTGCCCGGCAGCCAGGCTACTGCAGAGGTGGCTGCAAAGCTGGGGTTTGGAGGTGTCGGGATTTACCCAGGGGAGTCGGAAGAGAAATGGCCTTTGAAGAAAGAAAGTGTGTGGTTGAGTGTGGGGGAAGAAGAATATGTTCAAGGATGACAAGAAATTCTGTGTGACTGTAACCCAGACGAGGAGGTGGACCAAGAGGTGCACTAAGGAGGGAGCACCAAGGCTCAGCTGGCGAGGACTTGTACCCCCTCCCTAGGAGACAGGCAGGGCTGCAGAAGCTTCGCTGAGGTGGCTGCGGCGAGGAGCTCTGGGAGACAGGGCTCCCTGCCCACAGGGTGGAAAGCGGAGCGTCAAGCCGCTTTCTTAGAAGTCCACAGCAAAGCAGCAGAGCAAAGCTCTGAGAAGTCCTGCAACAAAACATCCTCGCTCGCTTTAGTCTACAGTTTCATGCTGGGGATCTAATCAGAAAGTCAAGTCAGGAGGTTGCAGAGCACAGGGGCAAGTGTGGCGAGCAGCACTGACTCACTGCTTCGAACTATGTAAACCCTGGATGGTGAGATGCTGCCTCTGCGAACCCTGAGGTACAGAATCAGGGGACACCCAATGCAAGAAGCCTCCTGTGATGGCGAGGAGTCCCGCTTGCCCGGGAGTTCACAAGTTCACAGCCAGGATTCCCGATCCCAGCTGCCTGCAGGTAGAAGAGATGGGCACAACCGCTCAGCCCCACCACGTCCTTCTTCCCAACTTCCTCCCATTCACTCTAGAAGGGTTTCAGTCTGGAACCCTTTAATGCTCACACCTGCAAGATCAAGGTGCAGGGCAGGTTTCCTTCCCTTTGTTAGAACCAGTCTCCAGAGTCGGACCACCCACCGGATCCCTCTGCAGCTCCATTTTCCTGTCCTCTGTCTGTCTTTCTTCATATTTCTTTTGACTTCTGTTTTCTCAAGCCCGCTCACAGCCTGCCTTAGGTTAACTGTTCACCCGAGCAGACAGGCAGGGCCCGAGCCTCTTCAACAACATGACACTAGATATAGAACCCCAGGGAAAATGCTCAGGACCCTGAAAAGCAAGGTCAAGAACTTTCTCAAAACAGTAGACAGGGTCCTAAGAACTCTGAGGTAAGAAAATGAACTTTTCAGTGCCTATTTTGTGGAAATAGAAGCCTCCAGAAGAGGATCCACAGAACCTGGAGAAAAAATTGAAAGTAGATTATTACACAATACTTTCTTCGTGTTTCCCAATGAAGAGGGTTTAATGTTATATGTAAATACAGTTAGTGTATAGAATTCAGCTTAAGATAACTACCTAGTAAACTGCTTATTGATTTCCATTTGAGAGGCTTCTTCCATTTGCTGTTTGTTTTTCTTCCACGGGGGGCCAGGCTGGGTTGGAAGGCCAGGGACAGACCAGAGAGTATCAGTTGAGGACCCAGAAATTGGCAGAGGGTTGTCCTCTTTTCTTTCATTCCATTTTCCTTTTCTGTTCTCCTCCTGCAAATCCCTCCAACACAGGCCATCCATCCCTTCTTCCCAAGAGTTAAAAACAACCTACATCAGGTAGAAATGGATAAAAAGATAAATCAACACCCCTCCACTGAACACGGAAAGCTAAAAGGGAGAAGAAATTGCATTTGCCTTTGCGCTCAATATATCAAAGTAATTTATGTCAGAACCACTCTGACTGCTTTCATACGTATTTGGTTTTAAATAAAATCAATCTCTGCAAACCTGTAATAGCTTTCTTTGTAAGGCTCTTGTTTTAAAAAAAAAAAAAAAGTTGCTGATATCTGGTTCCATTAGAGCCAAATTTGGTTTATTGCCTCACAAAATCACTCATCCTAATGAGGCATAAGGTTAAGAGAACACATTAAACAGTTAATGAGCACACAGGAGCTGGGAATGGGCAGATGGAGCTCACAGGCACTGGGGCAGGGGAGGGTTAACTCAGCCTTTCCTCCAGTGGGAGGGGGAGGTCTAGCCCAGAGTGGCTGAGCGCACTCTGGGAGGTGGGGTCCTGGTGAGGCTTGGAAGGATCCTCCTAATGCAGGGAGCATGAGTCCCAGCAGGTGGCCCAGCCCAATGCAGCCTTTTGGAACCTCCCCTGTGGGGAGGAAGGTA
Organism: Glaucomys volans; assembly: GCA_020662805.1. Classification (NCBI taxonomy): domain Eukaryota; kingdom Metazoa; phylum Chordata; class Mammalia; order Rodentia; family Sciuridae; genus Glaucomys; species Glaucomys volans. The sequence goes on along the minus strand of JAJEJO010001368.1, from coordinate 186,259 downwards.
GTGAGACATAGAGGCAGATTCTTGACTTCACTGCTCTCTGCTCCTAGTAACTCTGAAGTCAGTTCCACAGTGGCCTCCAATTTACATAAGAGGAGCCCAGGACATTTTTCAGAGCTTAAGTAATGGCCCAGGGTCATCCCCAGTGAGCAGATCTGGAATGCAGATCCAGGCTGTACAGTCCTAGATCACCCATGCTTAACCAGTCTGCTGATTTCTGGACATATGGCTGATTTTTGATCCCCACAAAAACACTGTGTCACAGAGGAAAGCTGAGGCTCAGAAGGTTGGAGTACCTTGCCTCCTGTCTATCTCCCATTCCTAAGGGTTCTTCCTGATTTTCAAAGTGCTGGTAAGATAGCACAGGAAACAGCGTCTCACTCCCGACATACCTACCACCAACTCCATATGAAGGGAATTTAGCTTTGCTTTGCTTGCTTTGTAGCTTGAGACATGAGTAAATTCTGCAAAGAGCAGACCATGGGGCAACATTATACTGAGAAAGAAAGAGAAGTTCTGAAGTGGGAGGGACATGGTACACAGAAAGCCCAGATCACTACTGAGTCAAGGGAGCCCATTAGCCCCGGGCTGGTTATATTTTCTCGGCTTCAGTGTGCTACTGTAAAACGAGAGTGACCCTCCTCCAGGGAGTCGCGTGGTGAAATGAGATCATGGGTGAGAATTCGTGGGACCACATGGGTACACAGAAAGCACTTGGTGAGTAAAGACGGCACCATTTTTGCTTATCACCTTTTTCACAGCCTCCCAGTCTTCTCTCAAGTCATGCTATGGCGCATACTCCATCAGAGAGAAAAAGAAAGGTCATTGTATTAGCCAGTTTTGTGTCACTGTGACCAAAAGACCTGACAAGAACAACTCAGAGGAAGAAAAGTTTATTTGGGGCTCACGGTTTCAGAGGTTCAGTCTATGGTTGGCTGATTCCATTTCTCTGGGCCCAAGGTGGAGCTGAAAATCATGATAGAAGAGTATGGCATAGGAAAGCTGCTCAGCTTAGGGCAGCCAAGGGTCCACCTCCAGTTATCTACTTCCTCCAGCCATACCCCACCTGTTACCTCCCAGAAATCCATTCAGATTATTATTCCATCAAATGGATTAATTCACTGATAAGTTTTTAACTCTTATAAATCTTATCATTTCATCTTTGAAAATTCCTGCATTGTTAACATCTCCTTTTGGGAGGATAGCTCATCTCCAAACCATAACAGTCAGGATATGATAGCCTGAGGTTAGGAGATAGACATAAGAAAAGGAGGCAGATCTCTATTGCAGAGGGTGCAGATCATCTTAAAGTTTGTGGTGGGAAATTAGGATTGGAACTGTAAATCTGTTCTAGATAAGCATTGCCATTCCTCTTAGCACTTGAACTTTTGATAAATGCCTTGCCTCTTGATTTTCTGAATAGGGACCATAGCCTCTGTGCTAAGGGAGGCTGATAATAAGAAAATTCACCCATGGATCAATTGGTCAGGCAGATCCCAGGCAAACACATCAAGATTCCTGGTCTCTCTGCAAAATGCACTGAGATATAAGAAAAAGAAAATACATCACCTGCTGACTCTGAGTCATTGGATGAATAGTCTCTGGGGGTGAGATCCCAATATTTATTTTTGAACTAAATATATCTTGTACTGGATTCCACAAAGGAATATAAGCATTGAGAAGAGACAGGGAGATTTATTCTCAATTAAATTGAGTATAACTATATTAAGAATCTTCCATGCCCTGAGTACAGAATAAACCCTTGAGATTTGAAGATAAAAACTACGATTATGGCTTTAGTGTACAATATTATTGTCTGGAGGAATAATAATGAGTCAGTTAAGAGCAAGTCCTGGAGTCGGGCTTCAAATCCATGTCCATTTCTTAGTAATTATCCAACATCACTCCAGCTGCTCAATCCCACCGTGCCTCTGAAAGTGTGATAATGGGCTTATGTAAAGCAATAAATGTAATGTTCGCAGAACAACTCATAGCACATAGAAAGCAATATGTATAAAGTGTAGATATTTTTCTTACTGAAGTTAAAGGTGGACAGAACATTGAAGATGAACTAATCCAACCCACTAATTTCACAGAATAGGATGCACAGGCCCAGAAAAGCAATGAGAAAAATTTATTATTCCCATCAGACCAGCAACCAAAATTAAAGACTTGAAAATATTAAAAACAGATTCCACAAGTAGCTTTGTGATCTTGGTATGGCAAATGATTTTTTAGACATGAGACAAAAATAACATTCGGGAGGACATCAATTCATTTACTGCAATAAAGTGTGTGATGACAGAGGGAGAGCACTGAGCTACAGAGTCCCCTCCACCCCAGCCCAGCATGGAGCTGGTGTTGGCTGAGTCTGGCCTGTGGCTTACATCATGAAACCTCAATGAAATCTTTGGACGCTGAAGTGCAGGGAGCTTCCCAGAGTCAGGTAATTTTGGCATTTTTTACACATTAGGTGACACATAACTGATTCCATGGGAGGAGACACTTTCATCTGAGACCCTCCCAGATCTTATGCTATTTTGGCTGGTCCTGATTTGTATCCTCACTTACTATAGCAAAATTTTAATCACAAAAAAATATAAATAAATAAATAAAAATCAACAGCTGCTAACAAAGTGTTGCAATCATATAGTCTTTTCCAGGGTTCTATAAGTCATTCCTTCGTTCATTTTCCTGGGTTCTATTAAGCCTGAAGGAGTAAAGGGAACCCACACATTTATAGTCAGTGGGGCAGAATTGTGACTGGCCTGATGACCCCAGGCTTGCAGCTGGTGACTAGAGACATGTCTTATGGAAGACAGTGCTCTTCACCTGCGAGGTTGGTCGAACTCCAGGTCGTTAGTCAGAATGTCTTTGCAATAACAATCAGGGCAATGGAGATGAAAACAGAATGAGAAATCATTCACATTCAGAAGCTTATCAAAACAAAAATGTTGGCAATATCAGTGATCAACAAAAACGAAGTCAACAGGAACGCTGATGCTTGCAGTGAAAATGAACTTTGGAATGACAACTTCAGACAGTGTCTTAATCATGCTCCAAATGGATTCAAACTCTGAGACAAGGAGGGAGGAAAAGAAGGATAGTCCCCAGCGAATGAGTTCCAAAACACAAATCCACCAATCCTTCAATTCCAGATCTAGTGCTCCTTCTGCCACGATCGGCAGCCTCCCACAGTCGACGAAACAAATAGGCATCTATGCAAAAACCTTCAACTCCCAGCACTTTTTATGTCAAAAATAGTTATCATCTATGAGCTCATTTAATCATCATAAAACTCAAGAAAGCTTAACTCGGATGCTCTGAAGACAGTCATGCTATTAGAGGGCTGTTCTGAAAGTCAAGCTTGTTCTCACAGATCCAAATATGAGCAGCTAGGAAGGAGGAACCCCTGCAGAGAGCATCCCAAAAGCTGGTGGGGTTACCGTGGAGGAATTGCCATAAGCCTTGGCTGGCTTACTTGTAAAGTAGGAGCGAGTGCATGTCATCTCCTTCAGAGAGAGGCTGACATGGCCATCCCCTAAACACCAGCTGCAAGACCTACCTGGTACCCGTGTGCTGGTTCACTTATGCATTCGTCCTACCATTGTGAACCTCCATGTGACATGGCATAATTCAAAGACTGCAAAATGTGTAGGAGATCCTGCTCTGTCAGAAAGTGGGTTTATAAAGACCATGGAAATCATGCAAGGAGATGATTCTGGAAAACAGGGAAAGGGGATGGTCAGGAGAAAGGAGTCTGATTTGGATGTTGGAAATGGATTCCAAGAGCATGATGTGAAATAAGGAGAAGTTCACCAGAAAGAAAGGGGAAGAAGCGGATGCATTTGAAGACCTAAAGGGTAGAAGCAATGACATTGAAATGACCTTGACTAACCCAGCCCTCAGCAATCTTATGAGACCAGTTTTGACCAGTCCATTCCACTTTTAGAAAATTTTAAAATAAATGAGAATACTCAGTTCCTGTTATTTATAACTCGGACACAATTTATAATTTTAGTTTACAATTTGTGTTTCTATGATACACACACATTTCTTTAATTTTGTATCTGTACATTCATCTTCTGCTACAAGCAGCCCCACGCTGTGCTGTGCATCTCTCCCTCCCACTTGGCAAAGCACCATGATTGACTTTGCATGTCAATGCTCTTTGATTTACCTCTTTTTTTCAACAGTCACATAATTTTCCACTGATGCATACAAAGTGATTTACTCCGCACAGTTCTTACTGATGGGCAATTATAGCTTGGAATTAAAGATGCTCTGCTTTGGGTATGATCTGTCCCCCAAAAGGTTCATGTGCAGGAGGCTTGGTCCCCAGTGCAATGTATATTGATAAATCATGAAACTCTAAGGGGTGGGGCGAGGTGGGAACGATTAGGTGACTGGGGCACCACCCTTGAAAGGGATCAATGCCTTTCTCCCCTTAGAGAGCAGATCAGGTCCACGGGACTAGTTCAGTCACTGCAGGAGTGGCCTGCTATCAGATGAGGCCATCCCTGTGTTTGACCCTGTCCCAGGTGCCATCCACACTCTTGCACACACTCCCAGCTTGCAATGCCATCTGCCAAATGTCACAGCATGAGGCCCTCTTCAGACCTGGCTGCTTTAGACTTTCAGTCCCCAAATCATGAGCTAAACAATCCTTTTTTTTTTATAGAGTAAGTAGACTCAGGTATCTTGTTATAGCAGCAGAAAATGAACCAAGACAACAACCAAATGAAAATTTTTTTACAAATACCTATTTTTCTCACTTATGCAGATATTTACATAGACAAACATCCACTCTTCCCGAGTCCACTGGCCCATCAGCCTTTCTCAAATAGATCTATGGATTCCAATTTCAGAAAATTTTCCATTATTCTTCCACATTTTAAAAATTCTTTTTCCTTTGTTCTGATTAGTTGTACATGACAGGAGAATGCCTTTATCCATTTTGGTAGCTCTTCCATAAATGGAGTGTGATCTCTCATTTTTCTGATTATGCATATTGCAGGATCCCACCAGTCATGTAGTCATATTCTTCCACTTTCTTAGAAAGCTCTTCTCCCAGAAATTACCTAACTCACCACCTCTCAGATCTCAAAGGTCTTTCCTGACCTCGTTATCTACAGTGAAATACCTCCTTCTCCTTCTAGCTCTCCTGCTCTGTTTCAGCCGGAGCATTTATTACTTTCCAACATTATCTTATTTATTTTCATGCTTACTGTTTCCCTGAATAGAGTAGAAGGCTGAGCAGAGGCTGGCACGTTGTTTTATTCACATCTGTGTTTCCAACACCTACATAGCATATAAAAATAATTTTTGATTAAATGAAAGAATTTATGAGCTGGGTAGAATTGCTGGGTCAGCCGAATGCCGAACACTTAATCTTAATAGATGATGCCAACTTGCTCCTTCAAAAGACAAAATCTCAACAAGATTGCCTGTTTTGCTTACTCATGCCAGACGTGGTCATGTCAATCTGTTTAGTTCTCTTCGGTTTGATCATTAATGAATTAGTAATGCTGAACACTCTTCCACTCTCGGGAAATCACACCCAAATTCAGTGCCTGGTTCTGCAATTCCTGAGCTCCTTGTCCCATGAGCTCATCCTCATTTCCTGGTTGATCTGAGGGAGTCCTTTCTGTCACCTGGTTATCAATGTTCTGTAAGGAAATCATATCTCCTAGTCAATGTTTTAGACTACCTTATGTCAGAGAGAATATATAGTTTTGTTGTTATTTTGCTTGGATTTGTGTTGTTTTATGACAACAAATTGGCAGGTCTTTCTTTTATGACCTTTAGGCTTTGGGGTCAGGTCACTACCTTGGCCCTGTATAGGATGGGGAAGTCCACACAGAAGTCAGGTTGTCTGCAGCCCCCAGGAGGACAGGTGCTGGCCTGGCCATGGCCTGGTGGATGGGGTGTGGAGTGCCTTATCCCCGTCTTGGCTGTACCATGCACTATGTGCAACTTTGGGGTCAGTTTTAGCATGCCTCTCTCTCCATTGCCCCTCTAGTAAATAGGAACGAATGCCCTGTCCCCCTCACATCACAGAGGCTTTCTGGAGGTGAAATGAGATGATCAACATGGAAGCCCAGAAGGTCCCTGATGCAGACTCAGATGGAGTGGAGGACAGAATAATAGCCAGCATTGTGTTCCAGAGCTGTTTTTCAGGCAAGTGAGAAATCTGGAAATAAGAAACTCTTCTAAAGAAACTCATTTAGTATTGTTATACCCGACAAGAAGGAGATCATCCAAGCTGTTCATGTAAAGCCAAAAGAAGCCTTTATTATAGCTGGCCAGTGACGACCACCCAAACACCTAAAAGCGGTGTGGAGGGGAACTGCTCTCTAGTTCCTTCGTTGTCAGCATTTATAGGGAAAATGACGTGTGAGTGGGGTGGGTGGGATTGTCACTGTTTCTAGCCAATGCAAGCAAGCCATGCTACAGAGGCAGATGTTAGCGATTAGCAGTTAGCTATCTCTCCCTCCTGATGGTACATTTAGGCCTTTAGGGACTTTCCAACTTCCTTAATTTAAAGGTCACCCTCGGTTTCCGGGAATTGTTTGTTCCATTTCTGGGACATGGTATTTGAGAATTTTATTTCTTGGGGACTGTAACAGTATTTGCCTCCAAATACACTTGGATAGCTGAGAAGCACACTGGAATTCCCTTGCACAACAGACACGACCCTGGAGCAGGCCTGCTGACTGCACCTTGTCACCTACACTGATTCTACTGTGTTGAGCACATCTCAGTCTCTCCGAACTACAGATGTACTGTTTAAAAGAGAATTTTGAAAATTATCATAGTTTCAATAAGGGTAAGAAGAAATTTTTTGTGATAGCACAATATAGGCTAGAAAGCTTTATATGAATTCTTAATTTGTAGGGATTCAGTTAACTTTACATTGTAATCATTAAAGTCATAATTTCAAATCATATATATATATATATCATCCATGAAAATAGTACATGTGATATGTATGGATGTTTTTAACTGTGGGATTACATCTTACAAAGTCACCTCTTCCTTCCTAGTTCTTCTTTTTGGTTTTCTGTTTGAGCCCAGCACAGTCCTCCTTGTGGAGGAAATGAACAGGTTTTAACAGCCAGGAATTGTGGAATTCAGGCCTGCCCTCTCTCGCTACCCATGGCTGCAGCATCAGCTCAGGGAGCAGTGTGGACTCCTTCTTCCCTCCAGGCCAGGAATACACGTTTCTCTAAGTATTGTGCTGGGCGGGGCACGGTAGTTTTAAGTTCATCTCACTGTGTTTAAGTTCACCTCAGTGTACAGTACCACAATCATGTTTAAAGTCCCTATTTATTTCAGGTAATTAAAATGCTAAATGATAAGAACCCAATTAAGAGAAATAGCTGATAAGTAGATGGCTCATCAATTTCTCAAGTAGGACTCTGAATCATCAAGGGCTTAGAACCTACTTTTTAAAAAGTGCCTCTCAGCAAAGAAGCAAAATATAAACTCAATCAGAAGTGTTCCATTGGAATGGAATGTAAGGGGTGAGCCCTGAGATGGCCTTTAACTGGAGGTCCTCTGGGAGGAAGGACTCAGGCGAAGGCCACATGGGCACTTCAGGAACAGCGAGTGGGCAGGAGGGCCCTACTACTCAGCACAGAGGAAAGGGTGCTTTTCAGATGATCCAAGGGACCCCGTGCTGAAATGACAGGTGGGAGGGGAGAGAAGGGCAGGAAGGGAAATGTGTGCCTGCCTTTGGGGCGGAGGGAGGGCCTTGGTCCCGGACACAGTCTCGGTCAGTGTCAAGACCACCTTCCATAACAAACACACCTTCCTGAGGTTTTGCCAGAACATTCTACCTTCATTATCCTACTGTTGGGTATTTTACTTGGAGGTATTTGGAGGAGAAAATTGAGTCCTGGAAGACATGACATGCTCAGAGAGGGGCCCCAGTACACAGCTACCTCTGGGCAGGTCAACAGAGGAGGAAAAGAAGACTGGAAGGAAGGACACGCCCAGGAAGGGCACGCTCCTCTCCCTCTACACTCCTCTTCTTACCTTGCTTGCTCCGAATTTTCTTTCCTTTCTCTTTCTGTCCTCCAAGAAATACTGTGTAAGACATTTTTTTTTACTTTGTTGTACATGAAAGTAGAATGCATTTATACATTTTGATAGGTCATGTTTTTAAAGTGACATGGGAAGAAGGAAAGGGTCCATTTGGATGTGCCAGCTACGAACGATGAGGGAAATACAAGGTTCTCCACTCTGTGTTGGCTCCTGGTTATCCAGAGCAGCGTGTGTGCCCTGGAAGTCTGGAGAGTGGAGCACTGTCCATTGGCTCCCTGGTGAAGCACATGCAAGGTGACACAGGCCCACAGCGCTGGTGGAGCACAGCACACCCAAGGGTCATTCTGGGCCAGCCCCTTTACGCAGAGCGTGTTGGGCTGTGGGGGAGGTCCAGCAGGTGCAGATTCCTGACCATTCACAACAAGAATGTCCTAGCTGTAGTGCAAGCTGCATCACCACATTCCAACAGCCTGCTAACACTGCCCTCAGGGTGGTCTTGGCAGTGCTTTTACAAATGGGTTTGGAGGGCTGCGAATGGGGCAGTTATGTGTGTGGAGACTAAGCCCCAGTGTCTAAGATTGCAATTGGTCTTAAAGTGAGGAGCAAATATTACCATTTCAGTCTAAAAATGGAGAGTAATGCCTGTGAACTGTGGGGCTTCTAAGACTGGATGCCTAAACTCTTTTCTTTTTTAAAATTATTTTTTATTTGTTCTAATTAGTTGTACATGACAATAGAAGTCATTTATACATTGTGATAGACCACACATAAATGGAGTGTCATAGGTCATTTTTCTGATTATACATATTACAGGATCACATCAGTCATGCAATCATGTGTGTGCATGAGGTAATAATGTCTGCTACACTTTTTTAGAGAGAAATTTTAGGTTCATAGCAAAATTGAGCAGAAAGTAAAGAGATCCATACACTCCCTGCCTACTCAAAGTACAGCTTGCACCTTCAATATCCCACCAGAGTGACACACGGGTAGTGTTACAGTGAGTGAGCCACCATCGACCCAGGGCTATTCTCCAAGGTCTACTGCTTACACTGGGTTTTTCTCTTGGTGCTCTCCATTCTGAGGGTTTTGACATGCATCACACAGAATCAGTTCACTTCCCTAAATATCTGCAGTGCTCCCCTTCCTGGTCCCACCTTCCCCTTAACCCTCACAACAATAATCTTTTTACTGTATCCATAGTTCTGTCTTTTTTTGCAATATCAGGGTGAGAATTACACAGGGCATCGCCTTTTTAGGTTGGCCTCCTTCACTGAGCAACATGAATTCAAGGTTCTCCATGTCTTTTCTCAGATCACTCCTTTTTGATACAGAATACTATTCCATTGTCTGGACATTCCACAGTTAATTTACCCAATCACCTATTGAAGGACCTTGCTGTGTGCCCAGGTTTTGAAAATTACTAGGAGAGCCGGGGTAAGCATTCACCTGCAGGGTTTCGTGGGGGCTTACATCTTCCGTTCCTTTAGGTCAAGGCTAAGCATGATTTCTGGATCATATGGTAAGGGTCTGTTTAATTTTTCAAGTAACTGCCTAGTTGTTACAAAGTAGCTGCACCGTTTGCATCACAACCACCAAGGACAGGAGTTGCTGCTGCCCTCCTGCTCACTAGAGTTTGGTGCCACCTGTGCTCTGGATCTGGGCCATGACGTAGTTACATAGTGGTTAGTTACTGTTGTCTTATCATTCACTTTTATAATGATGTATAACATTGAGCATGGATTTATTTGCCATCTGTATATCTCCTTTGGGAAGGTGTCTATTCATGGATTTTTGCCTATTTTTAATTGGATTTTTCAATTTTTCTGTTGTTGTGTTTTAAGAGTTCTTTGTATATTTCAGATAGTATTTCTTTATCATATATGTCACTTCCAAATGTTCTCTACCAGTCTGTGTCTTGTCCTCTCATTGTCTTTTGACCTTCCCAGAGTTTTTAACTCTCAAACTTGTCCACACTAAGCTTCCAATCATTCCTCAATTATAGATTCCATTTTCCTAGTTGGTTCCCACAGTATTTTCTGACCCTGGGATTCTGCTCCAATGATTTGGGACTCTTTGCATTTACCTGTCTGTCTCTTCAGTTTGTGGGGATATGGTTTGCCCCATAACCTCCATTCTCTGGTAGATCCAATAAGAATTGTGGGCTTCTCGTTTGTCTGTCTTTTCTTCCTTCCAAGAACATAGAAGAGGATTCGCGCTCCCTCCGTGCCATAGTGGGAATCAGAAGCCCCCGATCTCATCATTTATACTTTCAATAGCTCTGCCAGGTGAAGAAGGTTGGTTGCATTTTTCCTGGTTTACACATTTGCAAACTGAGTCAAAGTAGGATCCCCTTCTGCTAACAGAAACTCTGATGATCGTTACCCGAGAGGGAATGGAAATTCGCATTTGTGACTCATAACTCAGTCTTCTTGGCGCTGAAACAAGCTGCCTGTCATCTGCTTGTCGTGCAACACCATGCATGTCATCTTGGTCCTCAGATCTCAGTTTTCGCATCTGTGAAGTATTTCAAACTTTCAACAAAGTTGATAATTTTGTATTATGTCTCGATGGTTTTTATATCCCTTCCAGATCTCTCCAATCAGGAAAGGCATGGCTTGTTATAACGCCCTCCTGCAGTGGTTTCCTCAAATCCATAGCTTCAAGGGCATGACTAGCAACTTATAAATTGAAGTCACTGTGTCTCACGGATGTGGAGGGGGACAGTGGAGTGGGGGGAGGTGGGAGCAGGTATGGAGCCCATTAGCCCAGCTCGGCCCCATCTCAAGTGGCTGTGATGTATGGCACTGCCTGGCCATCCTGGCTGTGGCTTCCTTTTAGATCATTAACCTTGTGAGCAGAAGCCTTCTTATTTTAATCTTCAAGGTTGCAGCAAGTCTTCCCATCTGTAACTGCTTGCCTCCCAGATGGAAGCCAACAGAAGCTCTCTCTGCTATCAGCCAGCAGCATGATGTCTTAGATCTTTTTCTAAAAACAGAACTTGTGGTTTCTAAGGAGCAGCCAAAGGGACACTGGAATCAGAGCGCTACTCCCGAGGGCGTGAAGATCACACCCAGAGGATCTCACAGTGCGGTGCCAGCTGCAGGGCTCTGGGGACAGGCTGAGATGGGCCTTCCTGAGAAATCTGGTTGTGGAAGGCAGAAACCTGAAGAAGTTTGTGTTTGAATCCTGACTCTGCTATCTCTGAGCTGTTGGGCGCTTGGCAACACTTTTACCCTCAAGCCCCATTCCATCATCTGTAAAATGGGGATAGTAATACCCAAGTCACAAGGCTGCCAATGTTTGAAAATCTCCCAAAGTTTTGAACATGTCCTCCTCAGCACCCAGCACGTCTCCTCCCTCCCTTCCTTCCTCTCTTCCTTCCCCCTTTCTTCCTATTTTCTTCCTTGTTAGATTATTTTTGTTCACAATGATCCTGTCCTCTCGGAGGATTACAATAGACCAGGAAAGGTCTTGGTAAGTTTCCTCCTGGATTTGAGGTCCAGTTTGGAATCAAAGGAGAGGAGGGAGACGAAGTCATGTTTTTGACAGTTCATGGTAGCCATTTCAACCTCAGGACTGTTGAATGGACAGAGGGTCATAAAGGTGGGTCCAGCTGTGAAGTCTGGGAAAGTGGGGACACCATGCTCAGATTCTTCATCCTTGAAAAGCGACCAATTCCATGTGTGGTCTGAGAATCAGGACAGTGAATGTTCTGCTCTGTTTCAGAAAGCAGGAAACACTGTGCCCAGATTTGCTTTATGCCTAGTGTTGACCAGGTGGCAGGTCTTTGCCTGGTGGCAGGGGCTGTCGACTCAGGGAGACCATCCAGAGTCGATCACATCAAGCCCTTCTTTCACAGAAGCAGGACTGAGGCTCAAAAGTGGTGATTCAAGTGGTGGTGGAATCACCACTCAGAGCATTCACACATCTTTTCTTTATGGGAATAACTCCACACCAAAAAGCAATCAAGTGTCAAAATTTGTCTAGAAATCCAAGTACTAACCTACTCAAAAAGCTCAGATTCTTGTTTTCCACGACTATTCTGGTTTAATGTGGTTTTGTTATTTTCAAAAATGATGGCTATTTATATGACTACATGTATCTTTTCCAATTTTCTCTGTATTTTAGAATGTATTTTGCTAAGGAGTAAATGTTTAAAGAAACATAACTCATTAAAAACTAGCAGCACTCTTCAATATCACCAATTAGAGAGTTATTTCAAATTTTGTATATATATATGTGTGTGTATATGTGTATAATTATATATATTTGTATACCCACAAACACGCATGTAAGCAGTTATGGGCTCAGTGATAGGACACATGCTTAGCATATGCAAGACCCTATACTCCATCCCCAACACCAATCAATCAATCACTCAATATGAGCCCCTGTTTCCATCAGGATGTAAGCAATGTCCCTGCGTGCCAAGAGGTTGGTGCGTCTCTCAAGTCATGAGTTTCCTCTCCATCCCCCTCCCTGGAAATGGTCATTGAAGGCACAGACCAGGTATCCTGTTGAGGTTCACCTGATATGGATTTTGATGGCTACCTTCCCACGTGTTCATTAATCTTTTTCTCTGCCCCCTGCCTTTTCTGTAAATTGTAGTTGGATCTGAAAGCTTGATAGAATTCAGAGTTCATGGTTGTGGCAAGACAACTTCATAGGTGGCACTGTATTCTGCTATCAAGGGCCCTCCCTGCCTGGTGGCCTCCTTTATATACTAACAGACACAAACGTTCAGCACCTGGACTCATTGCAGTTTGGAAAATGATCATATTCTCTTTTGCCATTTATTCTACATGTATTAGGTGGAATTACTTCCAATAGAGAAACTCCCTCTCACCAGCTATTTAGTAACTTGTTGATATAATCATGGGGAAAAAGCAAAAAGAAATGCTTAATTCTTTTCCTTTTTCATGTTCAAGTAATGAATTGACTCCCTGGTGTCCACCAGCACATAGTCTGTCAGGCTTTTGTTCTGAGTTCTGCAAACTCAGGGATTTGGACACATTGTCTCCTTCCACTCACCTCCCCCAACTGTTGCTCAAGCCACCAGGTCTTGACCAGTGGGAGCCACTGCAAGTGGGTCCTCTCGTGCTCAGGACTCGTCCTGGACATTTCCAAGGAGCTGTGCTTCCTTCTAGTAAGAAATGGTATTTGGAACAGCTATCTGATTGTGAAGAATGCTTGTGGCACTGGACAGGTGATCACTTCCAAGCCTTTTGAGAGATCTGAGCTAGGAAACAATTCACAAAATAGAACACAGGGTAAATACCTAGTGTTGGTTCTGATTCACATTTCAGATTCCAGGACTTGAACTTAAATTCTTAGCACGTTAGTAGCTCTTTTCTTACAAGCTGAGAATCCTGATTTCCAATAACATCAGCAAAAAAAGAATATTGGACGTATTTCCTCATCTGCCTCACCCCATAATATGCAAACAACAGTCTTAGAACAATAATAGCATCATGCCACTAGTTATTTTGATTCCTTATCTGGGAAGTCATCGTAATTCACTATGCAAAATTATTGCATTTGCTTTCTCACTCTTAAATTTCCTGTTATTTATCAAAGATTGGATTTCCTTCTACTGGTTAAATTCATACAAATATGTTTATAATACACTTTATGACATACTTAGTGTTCCCAAAAGAGGAAGATTGAAGGCCAGTTAATTAATTAATCAGGAAGCACTTTCTCTGGCAGGGGACTTCGCTCCAGGCACCACTGCTTGTTGGAGAAGAAGCACAAGTTTGCCTGGCATGAGAGACGCTTCCTTGTTCCTATAACAGAAGGACAGCCACAGAGATGCTGGATTAGATCTTTCAGTCTTGGAGAGATTGCCAGAGGACAAATATTCTTAGGATATTTTGGAATTCATACACTTTATCATCCATACCTCAAAATTTTTAAAAATGAATGAGTATTTAAAAGCACACAATCATATGCACACACGTCCATATTGCATATGTGTATATACGTGCATGTGCATATGTGTATGTGTGTATATGTAAGGAGAAAGATACTACCTTGGGAGACATAAAAAAGAATTTTGAATCAAAACTGTTTTTAGAAACAAAGCTCTTCTAAAAATATTTCAAAGCACATATATCTAAGGTAATTATTCAAAATATATTTATATTTGTTATCTAAATATTAAAAAGTAACAACAGCATAATAATTCCTCTTAGCACATACTCACAACTTAAATCAGATGCATTGTCATCTCTGATTTTACTGAAGAATGACTGATATTTTCTGAAGAATGTATTTTTAACAGTCTTATAATTTTTAAGGGTTTTTTATTTTGTTTTGTTTTGTTTTGTTTTCATAATATCTCCTGAATTCGTTTACAAAGATGTGTTCTATGGATAATAAATCTGGTGAGCAATTAAAAATGGACTTTCTGGAGACCATTATAATTTCAATGGAGAAAACTCTTTTGCTAGAGGTAAAAGATACTCGAGTTAAGCTCAGAATCATTTCACCTCCGTGAAGAGTATTCTTCATTCCATTTTATACTGAAATACGTAAAAGTGTTGGCGTATTTTTATCAATACAGTCTTTTGCCTCCATACGGTGCTTTTCTACAGCCTACATATCTTTACAAGACAAAATCTGTCAAAGAAATTGGATTTTTATTCTGTTTAATAATTTGCTAAATTTAGAAGCTATAAAATTATAGGGTTTTTTACTCTAATTCCATCTTAGTACACAATATCAGTTTATCCAATTAAAAATAGAAGTGACATCAAAATAGTTTTCTCCCAAATTGAATAATCTCTAACATTTCAAAGTGAAACACTGTATGCCTTTGAGCCCTTATCATTTGATTTTTTCGGTTCTTTCCTTGCCTTTGCAAAGAGACATTTTCGCATCTTTCTGTTTGCAAGCTTTGTTTTCAGTAATTGCAATTTGCTTTTAAGCTTCAAATGCTGAAGGGTTTTGAGCAAAATGATACTGTAATTTAGCAAGTTTGTTTATAATAATAGTTCTAAAGTCCTCTAAGACATTTAGGTTCATTTAGAAAGTTCTTCAAAGTTTCAAAGGTTTTTAAATTGGATCAATTTTAGGCAGCAATGAATGAAAGCATATTCATAAGTACTGATAATTCTACCACAGTTTTTGAATAGCATTTTCATTATGTAGCTCTGCAAAAATAGTTGCCTTGTTGTTTATTTTTAAAAACTTATTAATGTTGTTTTTACTCAAAACTGTTTTTCACAAAAATATATTTCCAAACATATCACAAAAACTATTTTCGTCTTCAGTATTAAATGTTTATGAAATTTCCAACAGCATGCACAGTATTAATTGTTTCATCTTTGAAGAAATGGACTTCCAAAACTTTCCTCTGACTCATGTTTGGGTAAAGAAATGAAACTTTATTGGTATTGCCTGATTCTCTATATAATTTCATCATTTTGAAGTATTTTCCCTTTTCATACATTCACAAGAAAACGTCACATCAAATAAGAGGGAATCCATCTGTTCTAAATGAGAAATCATCATGGAGAAGCATGGTTTTTCTAAAGGATCACTAATCCCTGCAGTGGATTTTGAAGCTGCTTCTGCAGATCCGTATTTTTGGATTCTGCATGGTGGATGATCCCATCATCTGCCCTGAGGTGGTCCATTTCTGGGTATGGGCCATATTTATTATCAACAGTCTTTGGAGGGAAATAACATTAAACTTCCTTGAATGTACCCACCAGTTTTAAAATTTTCTGGAATTAAAAGTTTATTATAAAGTAAATGACAAAGTTTTACCAAACATAAAACAATAAAGTAATTGCAGCTGTCCACGAACAGGAAGTGAGAGCCAAAGGGGCAAAAGTGTTGGATGCTTGTCACGTTCTCTGTGGGAGGGTTTGCGGGTGGTTCTTGCATTCCCTACCACTGTCCTCCTTGCTTCCCACTGACCTCCCTATTGGCAATAAGGCTCTCACGCTCCATGGGTGGGCACAGCACCACCCACTGGTACCTTGTAAGGTAAGACAGGTCCGAGTATTTGTTTCCATCACTGCCCATGGCCATTGCCCATGCCTCTGCAGAAGGTCAGGACAGGAAAGACAGCCCCAGCTGGTGGTCTTTCAGAGATCACCACACATTGAGAGAGAACTGCTTGCTGACACAGGAGACCACGGCAGACGCTGTGAGGATAAACGGAACACTATCAAGCATAGCCCAGATTATTTCATTGGAACTATTAATTCTTGAAAATAAAAAATCCAGGACTCATGATGAATTTGATGACATATTGGGACAGCAGGTATAATCCAAGAAAGACCCAGGAAGTTGGGTGACTGCAGCGAACCTCCATCATCCTTAGTCAAAAGAGGTTGCTTGTATTGTATGTTTGTGCCCCTAAAAATGAATGACCTCGGGGGTTCTGATGTTGAGGCGGCTTGCATCAAGGACACAGTCTTGGGATAAGGGAAAGGTGGCCTGATACCGTGCCAGCTGTGTGTGTTGGGATGCATCCCTTAGGTTTTCTGAGCCCCAGTACTCTTATTCATAGACTTTCATATTTTACAATATATATTCATATATAGTTAATGATAACAGTACAATTCATAATAATGTGTCCATATTTTATAATACACATGAAACATGAATGAAAAACAAGGCGTCTGAAAGAGCCGTTGCGCTGTCGCAGAGCACTGATGAGCAGGGGAGATCTTGCTCTCCAGCTCACTCTGCATATCCAGATCCATCACCCTCACCACCCCGGTGTATTTCCTGTCCTTCTAGCACCAGGGTAGTTGCTTGTCTCCCAATCAACTGCTCCCTCAGACATCCAGGATGAAGCACAGATTCCTCCAGGTTGCTGGCCTTTCCCCTCTTGCTCATGGGAGGGGTGGAGGTGTTCCCTTCTGCCCCTTCTTGGAGAAGTGGGAGCTGCAGCCCAGCCATGTCCAGCTCTTGCAGGGCTTGCCATCTGTGAGTCAGTAGTGGAGACATTCACTAGGCTATGTTGACGAGGATGCACAACCACACAAGTCAGCAACCCACAGCAGGAGGGATCTACGCAAATGTGGCCCGGAGACCCTCCAGGCCCTGGTCACCTCAGGCACGCTGGCTGTACTCGCTCCTCCCTCTTCCAGCTTCCATATAGTTAGACTGGCGATTGGACCCGAGAGTCCACTTGAATATGATGGGTCTCTCTTTCTCCACAAAGACCTAAGTGTGCAGGTGCCAGGAATCAGCCATGGGCAGGAGGGTGTGACGCGAAGCCGCAGGGCTGCCACGAGCCTTGGCCAGGTGCTCTGACTCGGCCTTGGCTCTGATCTCTGAGGCAGGCGTTGCACACTGTGTAGCAACCAGCAGAAAGGGGTGCCTCCTACCTTGCTCCTTGTCTGTGGCTGTCTCGGTTGAAGCTCTCAGGATGCTAGACAGAGCGGGACGCAGTGGCTCCTGGCCTTGTGTCTGTAGTTCCCCCCTGTTCCACCTTCACCACGAGTGCTCTCCTCCCACCTGCACTCCAAGCCAACCACAGGGCCTTCTCTCGACTCCCCATTCAGAATTCCTAGTCCCAACCAGACAGTCACAGCACTTGGCTCTGCACCCAGTGCGGCCTCCCTGCTACTGGCAGGGGAGTGGGTGATGCAGGTAGGTGTGCCTTCCCTCCCCACTTCACTTCCCCAGGGAATTCCTGTTCTCTGTACATGTTCTCAACTCCCGGGCTATATCTAGAAAATAATAGGCCCTCAATAAGACATCAAAGAAACATTAACTCACTGTTACTCGAACGCTACTGGGTTTCATTCCCCAAAGGACAATCCACATCTACTGTTCTCATAGCTGATCTCTCATGAGAGAGCAGTAGAAGGCCCACAGGAAGCGCATCGGAATTATTGATCTGACCTGGAAAACCCTGAAGGAATTGTCACATTTCTTTTCCATCTTCCCCGAGAATCTTTTATAACTTCTGTGGACTCTTTTCAGGCTTTTAAAGGTTATACGCTCCTCTCAGCATGGCTTATCTTTCAAGAAGTTTCACAACATCACTGCAGATTTGTGGGGAGAAAGGTCCCCCATCCAATCTCCCTGTCTGGTGGAGTGCGAAGCGTTTGAAGTTGGCATTCCCGTTGAAGGAGGGGCCGGAAGTCCTCCAGGGCTGACCTGCCCTGCCGGGCACCTGTCGGGGGACCCTCCCCTGCCCTCTGAGGCTTTTCAGCTCACTGGTGAGGAATCAATCCTGAGACCTACCGGCTCTGACTAGGTGCTGGTGCTGCTCTCGGGCTTCAGATGCATTAAAACAGCCCCCTCTGAAGCAGGACCGTCACCTCTGCTTGGGACAGATAGGAAAACTGAGGCATTTGTCCCTTACAGACTCACCGAGGCTCACCCAGCAGTAGGCACTGGGCCTGGGTTCCAACTCTAGGCCCTGCTGCCCCTCAGCACACGGGTCAGACAAAAGGGATCCCTCTGCACAAGGTTAGTAAAGCATTTAACAGTGTCACGAATTCAGGAATAACAGAAATGTGGCAATTTTTTAAAATTTTTAAAATGTGACATTAATTTTTTTAAATTATTTTCACAATTTATTTTCAATCAAACAGATCTTTTGGGGGGGAGTACCAGGAATTGAACTCAGGGGCACTCAACCACTGAGCCACACCCCTAGCCCTATTTTGTATTTTATTAGAGACAGGGTCTCATTGAGTTGCTTAGCATCTTGCTTTTGCTGAGGCTGGCTTTGAACTCACAATCCTCCTGCCTCAGCCTCCCGAGCTGCTGGGATTACAGGCATGTGCCACCATGTCTGGCAAATACCCAGATCTTTAGTGAACAGTTTGACACCCATGTAATGGAACCTCTCTCAAGGTACACGACATATTTATCACCTTCAGAAAGTTATTTGAACTCCAAATCAATCCCTACACCTCCAAGAATTTAATACTCTGTCTTCTGTCACCATAACCTAATTCTTAATTTATTACTTTTAACTTAACCTAAGTATTTCAAACTCCCTCCATGCTGTGTGAGAAACTTCATCTCACTCAATTCTCATTCAATTCAGACTGTCCCACTCAGTGTCCCTTCTGGTTGCTTGGTTTGTTTGTTTGCATTGGTTTAAATGGTGAATTTTATTATATATATTTCATCATAATAAAAAAGGCTCTGGAGGACGCAATGTGATAAAACAAGACTGAGCTGCGAGTTCCATCCCTGGTGCTCTGCTGGGCCACACCACAGTCGGTTCAGGCATTCCCTGATCCATCCTTTGAGAAGGAGCCATGCCTCGGCCCTAGCAACACAGGTAGGTAGTGATGAGGGAGGAAACTCTCTGAAAGACGTGCATGGCATGGTCCTGGGGTGCAGATCAGTGGTAGAGGGCCTGCCGAGCTCCTGTGAAGCCTGGGGTTAAATTCCCAGCACTGAAAGAAAAAAAAAAGAAAGAAAAAAAATGCAAATACACAATGTGGAGTATGGTTTTCCATTCAGGGTCCTTAGGTAGACCTCAAGGAGATTCTGTACCTCCTAAATCTGCTCAGGAGAGGAGATTTTTCTCTTTTTTCCATTAATTACTATTTTATACAAATTTATGGGGTACAGTGTGATTGTTCTGTGTATATGTATAGCATGTAGGGTCCAAATCAGAGTAGTCAACATTTCTCCCGTTCCTCTCCCTCACCCCTGCCCTGCCTCTAGCAATCGCATTAACTATTAATAAGTAATTAATTTTTAAAATTTGTCCTAATTAGTTGTACGTGACAGTAAAATGCATTTATGCATTTTGATATCTCATACATAAATGCAGTGTAATCTCTCATTTTGCTGATTGTATATATTGTAAGATCACCTCGGTCACAGTCATACATGTACATGAGGTAATAATGTCTGCTTCCCTCTACTGTCCTTCCTATCCCCATGCCCCATCCCCTCCCTTCATTCCCCTCAACTCTATTCTTCCCTATCCACCCCCCCTTATTGTGAGTTAGCATCCACTTATCAGAGAAAATATTCGACCTTTGGGTTTTGGGGTTATTTTGCTTAGCATGATATTCTCTAACTCCATCCATTTACCAGCAAATGCCAGAATTTCATTTTTCTTTAAAGCTGAGTAGTATTCCATCGGATTTATATATACCACATTTTCCTTAACCATTCATCTGTTGAAGGGCACCTAGGTTGGTTCTGTAGTTTAGCTATTGTGAGTTGAGCCACTAAAAACATTTTTAAAAACATTCACATGTGAAAGAGAACATTCAGAATTTGTCTTTCTGTCTGAGTTATTTCACTTAACAACATGTCCTCCAGTTCCATCCCCTTGGTGGCAAATGACAGGGTGTCATTCTCTCCAGCGCTGAGTAGCACCCCTGTGGGCACACGCCAGTTCCTTTACCCGCTCCCTGTTGGACAGCCAGGTTGGTGCCATGTCTCAGGTCTTGTAAATAGTGCAGCTGATGTGCTGACGTCATTTCCTTTGGATACCTATCAGAAATGGAATTTTGCTGATCACACGATAGTTCTATTTCTCCTTTCTTGAGGAGCCTCCATCCTGCTCCTCACAGTAACTGTGCTCATTTACATTCCACCAACAGCCTGTGAGGCTTCCCTTTCCTCCACGCCCTCACTGGTGTGCTTTGCTGTGGTTGTTTGTCTGTGTTTGTCTGCAGCCTTATGCAGGTCGTTGTGGTTTTGAGTGGCATTTCCCCAACCCCTAACGAAGTTGAGTGTTCTTTTTTATAAATTTTCAGCCATTTCAATGTTTTCTTTTGAGAAATGTCTATTCATATCCTTTGCAAATTTTTTATTTGATTTTTTGTTGTTGAGTTCTATAAGTTTTCTTATATGCGCTGGATATTAAGCCTTTGTCAGATGAATAGTTTGTAGATTTTTTTCCCCATTTTCTAGGTTTTCTCTTCACTGTAGTTTGTTTCCTTTGATGTACAAAAGCTTCTTAAAGTACTATAATCCCATTTGTCTATTTTTGCTTTGGGTTCCCATGCTTTAGGGGTCTTAGCCACAAAATCATTGCCTCTCCTGAGGCCTTGAAGTGTAAGCTTGCTTCCGGCCGTTTCGTAGGTCAGGTGTTCCACTTAGGTCTCTGACTCTGTCTCTTACATATATGAAAATCATCCCTGGGTTTTACATATCACTGAGAGAGGAGGTTGAGATGACTTCCCCGCATTCTGTGACACGGCAGGAAGTACTGTCCACACCGGCCTCTGGTGGAGAGACCTGGCCCTGCCTGGTCCCCAGCTGCTGGCCCAAGTATGATGCAGCTCTTTCCTTCTCTCCAGCATCAAGGCCACTTTGGCCTGGACTGTATCAGCTCTTGGGGACCCTCTAAGGTCAAAGGAGCATCTGCATCCCTACACCCACCACCTGGAGCTGCACACCTGCTGAGAGGAGGATTCCCCAGGCCCCTCTGAGGGCTCACAGACCCTCTTGCTTCCACACACCTGAAGCCATCTCTTCATTGACCTTCTGTCCCCTTCCCCAGACCTGGGAAAAGTCCCTCTGTGCTTGGGTTTCACAAGGCAAAGAGCGCTATCTCTGCCATCCTCCTTCCTGCTTGACTGTGCGGTGTGCATAGAGCTGCGTGCTCTCAGGGAGCCCCCGGGCTTCCTCCCTCCCTCCCCACTTCAGTCTCTTCCCTAACTGCAGAGGGATCTTTTGGAGTCTGGATTAGGTACCCCAGACACCAGATGCCTCTTTGCTATCCTTCCATAATGATCCCTTCTTTCCCTCAGGCCACAGGGAAGCAAAGTCTCCTCTTAGGAAGGTAGAAATCTCAGTGTGATGGAACCTATAAGCAAAGAAAAGCATCAGCTCCCACACTGACACATTACCCCAGCGCAGAGAAAAGTAATAGTACGATAGGGCCACGGAGACGCCTGCCAAGGAGCTGCTGCCGCAGAGCATTCACCTGGTTAGCCCTGCAGAAACTGCCCTCATCGGTACAATCTCCAGATGTTCATCAGATTCAGCTTCAACCAAAATCTTTACTTTATGGTGTGTGTGTGTGTGTGTGTGTGTCATCTGTGGGTGGGACTGACTTGAACTGCCCAGGGCACCTGAAGGAGTGTTATGGTTTGGATGTGAGGGGTCCCCCAAAAGCTCAAGTGTAGACAATGCAGAAGGTTCAGAGGAGAAATGATTGGGTTACAAGGGTCTTAACCCAATCAGTGAATGAAGCCCTGATGGGTGTAACTGAGTGGTAGCTGAAGTGGTGGGTGTGGCTGGAGGTGGGCATTGGGGTGTGGCTTTGGGTATATATTTGTATCTGGCGAGTGGAGACCCCTCTCTCTGCTTTCTGATCACTATCTAAGCTGCTTCCCTCCACCACACTCTCCCACCATGTTGTCCTGCCTCACCTTGAGCCCCAAGGAAAGGAGCCAGCTGTCCCTGGACTGGGACCTCTGAAACTGTGAGCCCTCAAATCAACTTTTCCTCCCCTAAAATAGTTCTGGTCAGATCTTTCCATCACAGCAGCGAAAAAGCTGACTAAAGCAAAGAGTATCATGACTCCCCAGCCGACAGGGGGTTTGGAAAGCCCTGCCTGGTGGAAGGGAGAGTGAGAGAAGGCAGGGTCGAGTCTGAGGCTGCCAGCCGCACTCAAATCCAGCAGAGATGGAGAGCTCAGGGCTAAGCAGGCCAGAGACGGCTGCGTCTCGTTTTCTGGACGGAGTTGCTCCAGAATGCTTTCAAATGTACCTCCATCTTGTGGTCTTAGCTATCAAAATGCACGGTGGAAGAAGAGGCCAGGCCAGACACTCTGGGGAGCACAGCAGCCTGGTATGGTGGGGACCTGGCTCTAGTCAGACTTCCTGGCTCTGCCACAGAAGAGTCATGTGACCTTAGGCAAGTTACAAAGTCAGTCAAGTGGGGGAAATCATTGAGAGGCAGGGAGAGGTCTTTCCCTTCACCTCTGGTTTCCAGGAGAAAGGTCTGTCCCTGAACACTCCTGGCCTCTTGCTCCAGCCTCCCTCCTTCCAGAGAGTGATGGAACCAGCAGCTCCCAGTTGATGAATGAATGACATCTGCAGGTACGACAGCTGCCATCTTTATGCCCCTCCTCACCTGGGCAAGTGAAGAACACACTGTGTGTGTCTGCTCTGCAGACCCAACACCCTCTCAGGGGCTCCTCCAAGGTCCGCTGTGTGCGAGGGCCCAGAAGCACAGCTTCACCCGAGTCTGATCCTCGTTCTCCACTTCCGTCATCAAAATCATGGCTGGTCCTTTATTCCTATCTGCCTCCTCGCTTCGCCGTGCTCATTAGTTCCCCCACGCTCCAGCTCCTCCACGCACGCCTCCCTCCTACCAGTCCAGGAACAATTACTGAGATAATAAAGGCATGAAGTGCTGAGACATATTACATGCTCAATAAATGTTTGCTATTGTGATCAGCAATGGATTTTTTACTTCTGCAAGTCATATAACCTATTATTTAAGTTTCCTTATCTTTAAAACGCCATTAATAACCGAAGAGATTAAGTAAGAAAACTGTATGTACATAAGGGACTTGGCACGGGACAGCACTGGATGAACAGTGTCCCTCCCATTCCAGTTGAAAGGTGTTAACCTGATAAAAGCCTGTTGACACGGTTCCACGGAGCTTGGCAATGTTTCGTCAATGCTCTGCAGCAAGCTGGGTCTCCCAAACTCCTGTGACATATGCCCCCATCTGAGATAACTAACATACTACATGTCCCTCCCCCAAGGCCTGTCCAGTGTTCTCTCCTCCATGTAGACTTTTGCAAGTGACCTGAAGTCCTGTAGGTCCACCCCTCTCGCCCCACGTGGGAGAGAGATGTGTTTGCATTTTTTGCCTCCCAAGTGGCATGGGGTTTGCAGACAGGAGATCCGCTCCCAAGCTGGACCTGCCTCCTATAGAGCACAGGATCTGTGCCTCAGCCTTTCCTGTGTGGAGCGGGCATTGACAATGGCATGTGGCTCACCACATGGCACCGAGACAGATGTCAGAGAGCGCCCGTGAAAGTGCTTCAGAGGCAAGAATGCGCTATGAGAAGCTTGTCTGCGTGTCCAGTGCCGTGTCCAGCTGGGTCTAGGCCGAGGAGAGTGGGGAGACACCGTGTCCATGCTTATGCAAAGGAACCCAGCTCTCCAGGAATGTAAAGTCCTCTTTGAAGACACATTGAGTGTTCTTTGGCTGGAATTAAAGACACCAGAAGTGCCAAATGCTTCCATGCATAGACACGGCGGCTCTGGGGATGTTGTGGCCTTTGTTATTCTCCTCCTCATCATCGTCATCAGGTCCCTTCTCAGACTCAGACAACACGTGCTAGGGAACGGGGACGGAAGTGCTGTTTAAGACAGAAACTGCTTCTCCCTGCCGAGGGGCTGGCACAGGAGAGGAAGGTGCCATTGTTCCTGACACTGCCACTTGGGCAGACAAAGTGAGGCCCGTTGTGCTGAGTGCACGTGAGCAGGGGGGCCAAGGAGAGGGCTTCCCCGCTCCTAAGGGGAGGTGAATTTTGAGTTTCAAAATAGGAAAAGTAGAAAGAAAGACTTTGGAGCCTGGGAAATTAAGAAAGGGGAGAAATGAAGGAAGATGGGGAGCGAGGAGAAGAGAGAAAGGGAGAAAGAGGCAGAGAGAAGTCAGTGTGGCAGCATTAGAGACCTGATCAACGGGGCAGCCGGGAGGGTCACCTCTGCCGCTGGGACTGCAGGACAGTGATTCCCGGGGTGAGGGTGAGCAGGAGGTGAGAGCCCTGTCACCCCCATACGCCCCATCGAGGAATCTCAGAAATCCTGGACGAGGGGCCAGCTGCACGGTGTGTGCGCTCAGGGGCTGTGTGTAAGCCTGAAAGGAAGCGGTGTCCCCAGCAGGTGATCATTAAACCTCTGGAAAGCAGATTCTGGGCTTCACAATGAACTGGTTTCTTTTCCTTCTCAAACTTGAACTGGGAAGAAGCACAGAGACCACCAGATGCAGTCACCTCTCTGGAATTGAGGGTAGGGAGACCCAGAGGTGCCAGGGGACTCGTCGGTCCACAGAGTACTTGGTAGGGCCATCAGGAGGACAGCGCCTTGGCTTGTTGCTCTTTGTGTTATCTCAGCCCTGATTATTCTCTTCTGTTGGATCTCCTTTATCAGCCCTTTAGCAGCATCTCAAGCAGAAACGAAAGATTTTTAGTCATTTTCAGCCATAAGAACAGTTCCATTTTCAGGTATCAGAATATCTGATCCCACTAATCAATCCCTTGATCTCAGCTTCTTTTTAAAGCTCCCCCCGGGCTCTCTGCTCTGGAACCAGGGGAGACGTGGGCAGAGGCTCAGCAGGCTCACCTCCCCCCTTGCTCCGCATCTCCCTCCCCTCCTCCTGCTCCACATGCAATGGAGGAGTAGAAGAAAGACAAAACCTTTTTACCTAAGTGTTTGAGGCCCTCCGTTGACTGTTAAATGTCCAGTTAGGGCAAGAATGTAATTGCTGCAGGAGGACTTGATGTCGTTTGGCACATGCTCACCCCACACCACAGTGCAAGCCCACAAGTTCACCAAGCATCAAGCCAATATCTGATAGGGTTCCTCATCCCTGGCTTAGATGGGGACAGCACCTCCCTCCTCTCTCTGAAGGAAGGAACAATGGCCAAGTCTTGGCCTCTGAAATTGCCTTCAAAGAGTCCTCCTCAAAGGCCCTCAGCCAGGCAGGATGGATGTCCATGGGGTCTGCGTGAGCACCGCTTGGTGAAACTGAGGGGACATGTCCTCAGACTGCATGGGAGCAAGTGTCATCCATAGTGATCTGGCTAGGGGATGCTGTACAGAGTAAGTAACTAAATATATGCAAAGCTCCAATGGCAGCTTCTCGTCCATAATTATAAATGTTAGCTATTGTTTATATTATTGTCCCCAGCTATGGGTCCTTAGCCAGGACTCTGGAGCAGCAGGAAATAACCCACTTATGTCACGCATCACTCAGCTGTCTCCTGGCCCAACCTTTCATCCTCTGATGAGGAGGTGGAGACCCAGAGGTGCAGAGAGGCAAATCCAGCCCTCCTGGTGTTCCTGCTTCTCGGTGTCCACAACACTCATTACCTGAATGATATATTTTGGAACATGATTACATTCAGTTTAGCATTTGATTATAGGGTGTCTAATCCTTTTCTCTGTAATGGCGTGCTGAATAAGAGCTTTCCTATCTCCTAAGAATTAAGATGCGGAGCTGAGAACAAGGAAGCCCTAATTACTCCACATTCTAAAGAGAGTGGGAAGCAATTAGGCCTGGACTCTCCTAGAGCTTACTAAGAGGTAGAAGAACCTGCCCAATGACAGCCTTCGAACATGCCACCTCTCCCCCTTGCTGTAAGAGGGAGGGATAAGAAAAGAAGTGAGAAAGGCAGGAGTGATTCACCTTCCAGGAGTGCTTCCAATAAAACACAGGACACAGAGTTAAATATGAACTTCAGATCAATAGAAATAAGTTCTTTAAGTGTTTCTAACCATTACATGGGACACACTTTTACTAAAAACATTATTAGTTATTAAATCCAAATTCCCATTTTCCTGGTTGTTATGTATTTTTATTTTCTAAATCTGGAAACTCTGGAGGAGAGCAGTGTTTTAGTAAGAGTGGGCTCTGTCCCCTCTGAGATGGCTGGGCTGACACTGAGCCCCTCCATGCATACTCCTCAGAGGCTGCTGTCTAGGAAATCTTGCCAAGAGCAGGTCCAACCACATGGAGCCGGGGGACCAGGAATGCTTCTCCAGCACGTGGGAAGTGCCAAGTGGAACCGTGGCCTCCTCTGTCCCAGAAGAACTAGACCAACGGAGGGTGGGGAGGCATGCATCTCCTGTGACAGGCAGGTCATGAGCCCCCATCTCACCCTTAAACACACACTCTCCCACGACTCCGAAGAGGCAGGGTGAATGGAGGATCCACCATCCTTCAGATTCCAGGTGTCTCAACACAAAGGTGGAGGACATGCTTCAGATTCGAGTTTTAACCTGCAGCCCACTTTCAGTCATCAAGAAAGGCAGGGCTTCCACTTTCAAGAAAATGGAGTAGGCACACTTTATCCTCTTCCTGCATAACCACAAGTAAAATCCCCAGACATGCTGTAAGACCAACAGAAAAAGACTCTGAAAGGTGGAGGGAGGAAGACAGACAAGTAGGAATCTAGTGAGCTCAGAGGGACCCCTAATGAGTTTCCTGTTGTAGGTTTGTTTGGCTGGTTGGCTGTTTCCGTTGGCTTGTTTGTTTTTGCCTGATATATCCCAGATGGGCTGCTGGAGAAATGCCAACCAACACAGTGAAACGAGCCACAAGGAAAACCCACTCCTTCTAGCCCAAGTGTCAGAAAGGAGCAGCCCAGCAAGGTAGAAAACCTGTAGACAAAAATTCCTCCAGCCAGACTCCACTTTGCTGGTGACCATCCAGCAAATATCAGCAGAGAACATGGACTCTACCCTTGCCAGGCTGCACCCAGGCTCCCTTGCCGAGGTACAGCAGAGATGGCTGAGTGGGGAGCCAGCCTTCATCACTGCTAAGCAATAAGGAGGCCTCTCTCCCTGCTCCCCTGGCCTCCTCTGAGGTGTCAGCAGGACTCATGCAGAGGCTAGCCTCCCCACCCCAACTAGCCATGAGAGGCTTCCCCCGCTCCACTGCAGTGATGTCAGAGAAGGTCCCATGAAGAGCGAGCTAGGGCCTTGACACTGCTGATGGGTGGCACTTTACCACAGAGTCAGGGAACCACAGAGTTAGGGGACAGCGATGAAGTCCCCAGTGGGAGCCAGAACTCCCACACACACCAGAAATAGCAAAGAGCTTCTTGCACCTACCTGTGTCAGTGGAGGCTGAGGGGAGAAGCTGTGAACCAACCTCAGCTGGCAGTAACGAGGGGTCCCACGCCTCGCCCATCAGGCTGGTCTCAGGGAGTGCCTGCTCAGACAGAAGGAAGGGATGGCGTCCTTATAAGAGTAAGGCACAAAGTCCCAAATGTCCAGATTGCAAATGGAAATGATTCACCATACCAAGAATGAGAAAAAGTTCAAACTGGGTAAAAATGCAATCAGTAGATGCCAACACTGAGATGGTAATGAGGTAGGATTATCTGAGAAGAATGTTAAAGCACCTTACAAAATGTTTTAATGGGCAATTATGAACATGCTTCAACAAAAATTAAAGTGAAAAGATTCAGCAAATAAGTAGAACCCTTCAGCAAACAAGTAGGAGAAAGAAACCACAGAAATTTTAGAACTGAAAAATAAATCACAGCTAAAGAAATTATCTAAACACAAAGGTAATGGTAAAAGAAGGAATCATGAGAGGTCAGGAAGAAAGAAGCAGCACAGAAATTCTTTCCTTTCATGGGCCTCTTAAATTGTGCTTGCTAATTTAAGCAAAACTGATAATACTGCCCAATCCAGCTTTTAATGCATGTGGAAGAAACACGAAGAAAATTATATTATAATCGAGGCAAGACAGAGGAACATGAAAGGAGGTAAGGTTCTACACCAGGAGGCTTTGATAAGTTGTGTTGGTGTAGTGGAAGGCCTAGAGTAACCACCAAAGGAGCTATTAAGAGACATGGACTCAGTCCTCAGCTCACATAAAAATAAATAAATAAAATAAAGGTATTGTGTCCCTCCACAACTAAAAAAAATTTTAAAAAAAGAGACACAGACTCAAACACACTATAGATACATCAACATAGAATTCTAAAAAATGTTCAAATGACCCATAGACAGGCATGAAAAAAAAACCTGACAAACAAAAACCACAAAGAAAAAATGGAGGGAAAAACAGACCTAAGCCTACACATGTTAGTAATCACAAAAATGTAACCTGTCTAATCACACCAAATAAAATGCAGAAATCAGGAAAATGGGTAAGAAAAACTATGACCCAACTATATGCTGTCTATAATATATCACTTTGAATATAACAATACACATATATTAAAAATTGTAAAAGAAGATACCCTGGAAACACTAATTTTTAAAAAGTAGTAATGGCTATGTTAATAGTGCATGAACTAGACTTTTTAATAAAATCGCCACAGATTTATAAGGACAGTTATACAATTATAAAATGGCGAATCAACTAAGAAGACATAGAAAGACTAAATACATATGCACTAAACAAATGTTAAAAAATATAGAAAGTAAAACTAGTAGAAATGAAAGGAGAAATAGGCAAATCTAAAATTATAGTCAGAGACCTTGATACCCATTTTGCAATAACTGATAGAAATAAATTATCGAGAATATAGAAAAAGTCAAAAAATCACCAGTTTACAATATACCATGACATGTATAGAATAAGCCAGGCAATAACAACAGAATACATATTCTTCTCATGTGTCTGCAGAATGCATGCCAAGATAGATGATATCAGGGATGTACTACTGTGCTTTCCATTACTATAATAAAATACTTGAGGTTTGGTAGTCAGAAGGAAAACAGGTTCATATAGCTCATGGTTGGGAAAGAGTAAGTTCCAATAGCATGGCTTCAGCTGCCCTAGTGAGGGCCCCCTTTGAATGTGTTGCATCATAGTCGTTGACATGTGTATGAGAGGGAGGGATCACATGACAAGTCATCAAACCAGAGAGTGACTTGGGAGTCAAGCTCAGTCTTTTATAATAACTTTCTCTCACAAGAACTAACTCAGGGTCTCCTAGGAACTACATTGATTCCTTCCAAGAGCAGGACCCTCGGTGACCCAGAAGCACCCTAACTTACCAGTAGGCATGGCCTCTTGAAAGTTCCCCAACACACCTCCTAACACTGCCACACCAGCAACCAAGCTTCAGATACATGAACCCTAAGAACACAAACGCATCCAAACCCTGAACACAAAGCAAATCCCCCTACCTTAAAGAATCAAGGTCATGCAAAGTTATGTTCTCAGACCAAAACAAAATGAAACTAGAAATCAAAATTGAAACCAACGGAAAATTCTTCACACACTTGAAATTTAAACAGCACACTTCTAAATGATCAATGGATCACAAGGGAAGCCTCAGGAGTGAAAAACAGCTTGGAGATACATGAGACTAAAAACGTGAGAGGTAAGAGTGGATGGGTGGAATGGAGCAGAGCCGAGAGAGAGGTGCATAGCATTCAATGCTGACATTAGGAAAAAAGAAGTCTCAACTCTTCCATCAAGGCTCCTACCCCCATAAATGGGAAGGGAAGAAGAACAAAATAAACTCAAAGGAAGCAGAAGGAATGAAAGGATAAAGATAAGGGCTGAAGCAAGTGAAATTTAGAATAGAAAACAATAAGAAAATCAATGAAACAAAAAGACGGTTCTTTAAAAGGATCAGTAAGATTGACCAACCTCTATCAAGATTGACAAAGAAAAAAGGGAGAAAACACAACTTGTCAACATCAAGAATAAAATGAAAATATCACCTCTGACCCTACAAACAGAAAGAGGGTAACAAGGGAACACTATGAACAAGTCTACACACCTCCAATGACCTAGGTAAAGCGGGCCAATTCCTCAGAAAGCACCAGCTAACAGAGCTCACCAACATGGATGGAATGGAGTTCAATTCATAATAAAGAAACACTGAAAATAAATCTGCAGGCCCAAAGAGTTTCACTGTAGAATTCTACCAAGTGTCACAAAAAGAAATAATACGAGTTCTATGCAATCTCTTCTAGAAAGAAGGAGAAACAAGTCACAACTCATTCCGCGAAGTCAGTGTTATGTAATGATATCCAAAGCAAAACTGGACAATTGATTCCAGCAATATATGTACAAAGAATTACATGCCATGACCAAATGGAGCTTTTTCTAGGAATTCAAAAGTAGTTGAATTTTTTTAAATAAATCAATATAATCCAACACATCAACAGGCAGTTGAAGAAAAATCAAGTGGTCATTATCAATTTATGCAAAAAGTTTTCACATAATTTAGTACCTATTCATGATATAAAACAAAAACTCTTGGAAATAAGAATAAAGAGAAATCTCCTCAACTTGATATTAATGGTGAAAGGCTGTACGCTTTTCCCCTAAGACTGGGAAAAAGGCAAGGGGCGTTGACCCTGCTATCCACCATAATGATGAAGGTTTCAGCCGGTGTGATAATCAGATGCAAAAGAAAATTAAAGGCCTACAGTTTAGAAAAAAATTATTCCTATTTATCAAGGGCTTAACTATTTATCTTGCATAATCATACCAAGGAATCTACAATCCCCTGGAACTAATAAATGACTTCAGTAAGATTGAAGGATACAATATCAACATACAAAGTCAATCACATTTCTACATATGTAGACATCAGAATTAAAAATACAATATTCTTCACAATTACTAAAAAAATCAAACACTTTGGGGTCAATATTACAAAACATGTACAGGCTAGGTATGCTGATTTCTACACACACTGATGAATGAAATCAAAGAATATCTGAATAAATAGAAATACCATGTTCATGGATTGGAGGAATGCACCTAGTAAATGTGTTAAATCCCTCCAAATTCACACACATGTTTAATGCAATTCCTTTCAAAATCTCAGAATAATCTTTGTAGATTCAGACAAGATTATTTTAAAATTTATATGAAAAGACAAAATAGTTAGAAGAGCATTTTAGGCAGATGATGACCTCTTTCTCACCCACAATTTTTCTTACTTCTCCTGATCCCCAGAATCTGTACACGTGTCGGCCCACATGCCACAGGAAATTAAGGTAGATGGAGCTAAGGCTGCTAAGCAACTAACCTTCAAGTAGTGAGTTATGCTGGATTATCCATGTGGGCCAGTTTAATCACAAATGTCCCTAAACGTGGAAGAAGAAATGGCATTGTGAGAAACTGAGTCCAGTGTGCTGACTTTGAAAACAGGGAAGAGGGGCCATGAGGCCAGGATCATGGGCACCTTCTAACAACTGAAAAAGGCAGGAAAATGAATTCTCCTCTAGAGCCTCCCACAGGGTCACTGCCCTGCTGATGCCTGGATTTTAACCCAATGGGATCCACTTTTAATTTCTGACCTCCTGAAGTGTGAGATATTAATTTGACAGTGTTTATTCCATTAGTAGTCGTTGGTCATAGAAGTCTTGGGAAACTAATACACGTAGCTAAGATAATTTTTAAATGAAGAATAAAATGAAAGAGGCTACACTATTCAATATCAAGGCTTCTACAGCTCCCCTAATGAAGATACCTATGGTATTGGCAAGGGACACACCATAGATCAGTGTAACAGAGATGAGGACTGAGAATTAGTCCCCACATGAGTATGAGCAATCGATTTTCAACCAACTGCAAAGGCAATTCAATGGAGAGCACAGATTTCAACTAACAGCCCCTCAAGCAGTTGAACAACAGAAGTTAAAAAACATACACATCTAAATCTCCTACCTTATAAAAAATCAACCTAGGAGGTCTCCTAGACTTAAATGTGAAACATAGAACTAAAAGCTTTTAGAAGATCACATACAAGCAGATCTTCAGGATACAGGACTGGAAGAGGTATCCTTCAACAGGACACCGAAGGCGTGTCACAAATCGAACTTCATCAAAACTGAAAACATTTCCCCTTTTGAAATTCTCTGTTAGAAAGATGAAAGAATGAGCTACAGAATATCAGAAAGTGTTTGAAAACCACCTGTCTGACAAGAGACTGAAATCTAACATTTATGAAAAACTCTCAGAACTCAACATTAAAAACATTTAGTTAGAAAGTGGACAAGAGTCAGAAACAGACACGTCACTGAAGAAGGTAGACACATGGCAAATAAGCACATGAAAAATGTTGAACATCATCAGCCATCAGAGAAACAGAGGAAATGATGAGATATCCCTATAAATCCATTAGAATAGCTAAATTTAAAAATCCCAGATACAGTTGTGTACCACTTCATGATGGGGAAATGTTCTGAGAAACACATCATCGAGCCATCTGCCATTGTGGGAACACCGCGGCGTGCATCTGACAGCCCAGGCGGTAGGGCTGCTTGCACGTAGGCTGCATGGTGGACTATTGCCCCAGGCTGCACACCTGTGCAGAGCCCATGCGCAGAACCATGGAGGTGACTGCAAAAAATGAATGGCATTTGTGTGTCTAAACCCAAGAAAGGTGCAGCAAAAGTGTGGCATAGAAGATTAAAAAAATGATAGAGTTGCATGGGGCACTTCCCACGGATGGTGCTTGCCAACCAGCAGTTGCAAGCTGGTTGGGTGTCAGTGAAGGCCCAGGACACCACAGGACACCACGGGACACTTTTAAAACACTGTGCACTAATTATATTTTAAAATTATTTTTTTCAATAATAAATTAGCTTTTGCTAGTGAGGAGAGAGCCTGAGGAATGGGAGAAGGCCTTGGCCACCTGCACCTTAGAGCACTGATCTCCAGAATACACAGAGAACTCAAAAACTTCACGCCAAAAAAGCAAATAACCCAATTAATGAACGGGCAAAGGAACTGAACAGACACTTCACAGAAGAAATAGGAATGGTCAACAAATATATGAAAAATGTTTAGCATCTCTAGGAATTAGAGAAACTCAAATTAAACTTTCACTGAGATTCCATCTCAACCTAGTCAGAATGGCAATTATCAAGAATACAAGTAACAATAAATGTTGGCGAGGATGCGGAGAAAGGGTACACTCATATATTGCTTGCGGGACTGCAAATTGGTGCAACCACTCTGGAAAACAGTGTGAAGATTCCTCAGAAAACTTGGAATAAAACCACCATTTGTCCTAGTTATCCCACTGCTCAGCATACACCAAAAGGACCTAAAATCAGCATACTACAGTGATGAAGCCACATGAATGTTTATAGCAGCTCATCCAAACTAGGTGTCCTTCAATGATGAATGGATAAAGAAAATGTGGTATGGAGACACATGGACTATTACTCAGCCATAAAAAATAATGACTTTGTGACATTTGCTGGTGAGTGGATGGATCCAGAGAATATTATACTAAGCAAAGTAATGCAATCCCAAAAAATCAAAGGTCTTACTCTCTTGTAAGTGGTACTAACATACAACAAGGGGAGGAGGAGAATAGAAGTTCACTGGATTATACAAAGAAGAATGAAGGGAAGGGAGGGAATGGGAATAGGAAAGACAGTGGAATGAATCTGACACAGCTTTCCTGTGTGAATACACCACAGTGAATCTCACCACCAGGTACAACCGCAAGACTGGGATCCTAATTGGAATAAGACGTACTCCATGTTTGCACACATGTCAAATTATACTCTACTGTCATGTATAACTAAAGGGAACAAAATCAAAATAATAAAAAATACTAATAAATTAACTTTAACTTACTGTAACTCTTTATAAACTTAATTTTTTTAACTTTAGACTTCTTTTTATAGTAACATCATAGAACACAAACATTGCACAGCTATACAAAAATATTATTTACTATTTTATGAGGGGGCTTTTTTCCTATTTTTAAAACATTTTTAAAAACTTGAAGCTTTTTGTTAAAAGCTAAGGCCCACATGCACACCTTAGCTTACACGCTGGTCAGGATGGTCAGGATGGCTGCTGGCCACTCCATGTCTTCTCCCTCTGGAGAAGGCCGAACAGCCCCTCCTGTGATGGCAATGGCTTCTCTGGCTTCCTCCTGAAGGCCCTGCCTGAGGCTCTCCTTGAGGAGGCGGCCTCTGCAGGAATATCTCCAAGGTGGTCTGCTTGGCGAGCATCGTAGACCTGTTTGCAAACAGATAATGCACACGAACGCTACTCTTCATTGATAAAAGCCTTTGGAATCGGGGTCCCTGTTTTTAAACCTCTTAGGGAGCTGGTTGAGGTCTTCAAAAGCTTTTTCAAACCCTTGGATGTGAGTGCTCTGGGGGGCTCTTCTTTTCTTCCTGCAATTTCCTCTTCTGTTGCCTCTCGTTCAGCTTAGACATTCATTACAGATAGGGATTTTCATCTCTGCTTTAACATCATGGGACCTCCATTAATCTGTGGTCTTCTTTGGCCAAAATATTGTTTTCTGCTGCATGGCCGTACCAGCACAGGTGTGGAGGAATTGGATCTTTGATAATGTTGAGTGGGGACAGAAATTCTGGGAGATAATTTGGCAATTTCTTTAAAAACATGGACTTCAATCCAGCCAATGTACTCTGGGGTCATTAACCCCAGAGATGAAAATGTGTGCTTTCACAAAAACTCACCCAAACATTCAGAGCAGGCTTATCTTTAAAACCAATGAAATGGAGCATATATGGGTCAGAAATAGCCGTATGCATGTGCAGCCAATTGAGTTTTGACAAAGTTGCAAAAGTAGTTGGGTAGAAGAGGAAACAATCTTTTCAACAGATGACCCTGGAGCAGTTAGATTTCACAAGTCAAACAATAAATAAATAAATGTCTACCTGGAAACCACTAAAGTGTCCCTCAATGGGCAAAGGCTTAAACTGTGGTGTGTTCATACCTTGGAATACCATGCTGCAGAGAAAAGGGATGAGCAACAGCTTGGATGGATCACGAGAGCACCATGCCTAGGGAAGAAACCTCAAAGTTCGTGTACAATGTGATTGCATTTATAGAACACTTAAGAAAGGACAAGCCAGACTCAGTGGTGCATGCCTATAATCCCAGCCACTCTGGAGGCTGAGGCAGGAGGATTGCCAACTTCAAAGCTAGACTCAACAACTTAGCAAGGTCCTAAGTAACTAGCAACCTTGCCTCAGAATAAAAAGTAAAAAGGGCTGGGGTGTGGCTCAGTGGTAAAGCACCCCTGGGGTTAATTCCATGGTACCAAAAAAGAAAAAGAAAAAGGTAAAGACGGGAAATAGATTAGCGGGAGTCAGGGGTTGGGTGTTGGAAGGGAGGATTGGTGTGATTATGCTGCATAAGAAGGTGTTTGTGGTGAGAGAAGAGGTCTCCATCTCGACTGCCGCAGAGATTATGTAATGCTATTTCTTACAATACTTGAAATCACAGACTATTTTCAACCGCAGATTCCTTATTCTTTAAATTAAAAGATAAAGATACTTTCCTCATAAAATTTATTAATTCAGCCAAATGTGGTGGCACATGCCTGTAATTCCAGAGGCTTGAGAGGCTGAGGCAGGAGGATCACAGGTTAGAGGCCAGCCTCAGCAACTTAGCAAGGCCCTAAGAAACTTA
The DNA here is from genome assembly GCA_020662805.1 of Glaucomys volans. Classification (NCBI taxonomy): domain Eukaryota; kingdom Metazoa; phylum Chordata; class Mammalia; order Rodentia; family Sciuridae; genus Glaucomys; species Glaucomys volans. Next base: position 150,162 of record JAJEJO010001368.1, on the reverse strand, counting down.
GCAAGACCCTCTTTCAAAATAAAAAATAAAATGAAAAAAGGGTTGGGATGTGAATCAGTGGTTAGGCACCCTGTGTTTAATCCCTGGAATAAAAAATAAAAAAAGAGAGAGAGATTTATCTATTTAACATAAGTCACACAGGTCTGTGTGGCCCCCAAATCCATGGACATTCCACAATGCCGTAACTTGCCAGAGGTCACTAATTCATTCCACCACCTTCACCTTGTTGGGATGTGTGCTGACTGGCCCAGGACACATTGACAGGGGATACAAGAAACAACAGAGGCTTGGTTGTTGAGGGAGGGAGGGAGCAGATTGTGACTGCTGCCTGGACTCTTCCTGGGCATGGCTTTGTCTCTTAGAGAGGCTGGTCATGGTGGAGGCAGGGACTGGGATAGGGCGGTGGATCCTGGGCCATAACCTTAGCAGTAGCACCTCCATCAGGCCGGGGAACACAGAAGCCCAAGAGCAGCCATGGGACAAGAGCCCTGTTCAGCTACTTAAACAGGCACTCAGGAGCTCCTCCCCTGTGTGACATCCTGTGGACGCTGGAGAAACCAGGATGTCTGGGGCAGGCCAGCTTCCCAGGGGCTCCAGCTAGTGGGTAGCAGAGGGGCCAGCGTGGCTGCAAGTGGCGGGTTGGAGGAAGCCTCCAGGAAAGACAGAATCTTGGAGAAGAGGCGCTGGGCCTGTGGCTCAGCCCGCCTTCCTCCCGTGGTGGTCTCCAAGGCAACAGCATCCACGTTACCTTCCCATTTTAACGAGCCAACAGATAGACACAGACGCCACACAGGATAGAACCCAAAGAAGGAGGCTGTTTTTTGTTTTGCTAAAACCATACCCAGCAATGCAGCTGGGATCTGTATAGCCAAAGCCAGTCTGCACCCCAGAATGAACATGAGCAGGGAATCGGGGCTCCAGAGCAGACTGGGGACCTGCAGAGGCTCCCCCTGCCTCACGCTGGACAAGAACCAAGGTGCCCACAAAGAAATCCCGTGTGAGCCCCACGCTGCCCAGGCTCCCTCTCTGAATCCTGGGTTTACATCCCCCCCTTTGATTAGAGGGAAGGATGTGACGGGCACTTTGGAGCTCTCTGAAGACACCCAGCTGTCTTAAAGTGCTAGTAAAAGTGAACCAGTGATCGTCACCGGGAAAACCACGTGGCCACATAAAACCTCCCAGCTTGCACACAGAATTTCATTTTGTTGGAATTACCAGGGTCATAAGTGTAAAAGAGAAATTTCCGTCTGCAAACAGGGCGTAAAGCAAGGTGCACAGGAAGACAGACAGTGGGTGACGGGGCCAGCGTGGAGCTCAGCATGGCGGTGGCTTCCAGGTCAGGAGACTGGGATGTCAGAGCAGGAGGAGCTGCGTGGCTCCTGATGACGGTTTGGCAACCTGAGGAAATAGGACAAGCTGGGCATCCTGCCAGGTGTCACGGAGGAGTGACTCCCCTGCCTCATGCAGCTCCTAAGACCAAGCTTGCTAGGAATGCCCACACCAGGCTTCCCTGCTCACAGAATAAGAATCAGATTCGGGCTTAGCGAATGTCCAGGTAAACAGGTTTTTCCCAGAGATCGTCACTACAAACATTCTTACGAAAATCCTTGGCCACTTTATTTCCTGCAACTCGCCTGGCCAAAAGAAAATCCCACAGAAGGACCCTGAGGAGTGGCATCTGCAGTGTGATCTGCTCCTTGCTGGCTTTCAGGGTCGCCAGCCCGGCCGCAGTCCTTCAGCTCTCCTGGGAGTGCCCCGCATCCGGCAGCAGCTGTACCCCACGCTGCTCTCCTCTCCAGCCCAACTGCAAACCCCCTTTGTCAGGGAGTGACTGACTTTGCTGTGCATTTTTCTTTCTTTGGGCAGGAACTGGTCTGCACCCCAGCTCAGACAAACTCAGTGAGCCCCAGTTTCCTTACATACAAACTGGAGCTCGAAATGCCTAGGATTGCCTGATTTTCAAGATGGATCATTGAGAGGCATGAAGCAAAGGGCTTGGCACCAGTGGGTGCTCAGCAAGTGTCTTTGAGGAAATGAAGCAACCGCCTCTTCATGAAGAACACCCTGACGACATAATGAGCCACCTCAAAATCCAGGAAAACAATCAGCATTTTATTGTGGATCACGAATCTGGGCAGGCAAGATAGAGCTGGTTCCTGGCTTTCCAAGATGGCGGCCTCTGCTGGGGAGACTTCGATGGTTACAGATGGCTGCATGGCTCCATGGGGTCTTGATCTGGGGCCCCAGTTCTTGCTTCCATCTGGGTTTCTTGGTTCTTTTCCACATTGTGTCTCCAGGGACTGGAATGGTTTCTCCACACTGAAGTCTGGGGCACTGACTGGCACGTCTGGGGTACTTGGGAGTTGCCTGGGTGCCTGTCTTTCCACATGGCTTCTCCACATGGCTAGCCTGGGCTTCACAGCATGGCGGTCTTGGCGAGTTAGACCTTTCACATGATGCTCTCTTTCACCAGAGTGAGCATTCCAAAAATAATAATAACACATTATATATGTTTTATAATATGTGTTTATATTATATAATATCAAGACCATATTCCTGAATTTAAGTTGCAAGTTCTCTTTCAACCTGGCCTCAGGATCACAGAAGCTTCTGTAGATCAAGCATGTCCTTGGGACCAGCCTTGATTTAGGCAGAGAAAATGGTTACCACTTCCCAATTGTGGAGTAGAAAGAATCTGCATCCACCTGTAACCTCGCTGAGCTACCTCCTCTCAATCCTGAGTCCACTGCAAATCTGTGGCCCACACACCCTTCTTTCCACTACTGACACAGTTGAGGCACAGTTGTGATGCATGAGTTGACCCCACAAAGGAAGCAGAAAAGAAATGCTGACTCCGCGAATGCATGTTGCTTCTCAGGGAAGCAAAGGCTTTGGAAGCCAGGGGCAGGCTGGGGAGGTTGCTGCTGAGGTTGGATCACCAGCCCTGACCACAAAGCCAGTCACAGAGATGCTTAGGCAAGGACCCTGATCACCACATCCCCTCTGGGCCTAACCCCTGCCATCTCCTTCCTTCTCCCTGATTCTGGCACATTGTGCCCTACTGATAATTGATCTCTAATGAAAAGACTCCAGTCTTTCTCCAATGAAACTTTGGATTTCATTCATTGTCCTTGTTTATTTATTTCTTTAGCTCATGTATGCATTAAATCATAATTACTGAGTTCCAAGTATATAGTAAGCTCAGTTTTAGGCACTAGTGCACACCAGTAAATGAGAGATGAATTCCCTCCTTTCACGGAATATTAATTCCAATTAAATAAAAATCATCATCATTGTAATGAAATGCTTGGAAAAGTGATGAAAAGCCACCCAAAACAAACAAACAAACAAACAAACCGTCAATTTGATGTGGGTGTACAAGTTTGAGGAAAGATTTGCAAAATGTAATAAATCTGCTTTTTAATTTTTGCCAAATGTTTAAGATCTTGCCCCATGTTACAAAGAGAAAGGGAAAAGGAAAATAAGGAAGGAAGGAAGGAAGGAAGGAAGGAAGGAAGGAAGGAAGGAAGGAAGGAAGGAAGGGAGGGAGGGTCTCATATCTGATAGGGGTAGTTGACACTCAGTACTCTCTTCTGTATTTCACTCTCTCTTCTTGAGCATTACTCTATTTGATCCTTCAGATCAGCGAGTGGAAAGCCAAGGGAAAACCCCCCTTTGTACTGCGATGGGAACAACCTTGACCACACACTTTTTCCAAGGAGGAATATGTGCGCTCGTGATGGTGACCTTCCCATTCAAGAACACGCAGGCGTTTCTTGTTCTTAGCAGCCTCTGCTCCCCACAGAGCTCCTTTGGTTTTCTGCACACAGATCTTCAGAATGGTTTGTTTCTCACCGTTTCACCTGGGATATTGCTGGAGTGAGAGGCAACATTTCTTCCATTCAGTCAACTAACAAGCAGGTCACCATGCGTACGTGGAAAACGTTGGTCTGTCTAGATGAGCTGCTGCTTCCCTGACATTTCTCGTGGTCTGTACCCTGTGTTTTCCAGGAACAGAACTGTGCTGTCTCTAAACGATGGTCATTTACCAAGATCACCTGCAGCGCAGCCCGAACGTTCCACGTGCACCCTGGCTGGTAGCCTCCAGCCCACTTCTCACGCTGCAGACAGAGGGAGCTTAACAGACAGCAGGTATAACGGTGCCGGGCACTGCCCCCTACATTTTAAATGTTGCTCGTTTTCCTTAAGATCAAGTCCAAATCCTTCTAATATGGCACTCCATGAGTCACTCTTTATCTAAATTTCCAGACTCATTTTCCCCCAAACATCCTCTCTCTCTTCTCCAGCAACTTAACTATGCCAGGCTTTCTTCCAACGAAAGGAGTTTGCCAGTGACTTGACCTCTGTTCAGGTATTTCGATACCTGCTCTCCACAGGGTCCACACTTACTTGCTCTTTTAATTTCAGACACTGCTTCTTCAGGGACTGTTTCCTTGGACTCCCAATTCTGAATCGGGTTTTATGATTCACTCCCTTAGCACCAGGGGTCACCTGCAGAGTTGTGATGTTCTGACTGGCATCTCCTTCACACCCAGTTCCCATGACGGAAGGGACCAAGTCTAATTTTCCTGGTTATTACTTCGCAGATCCCTGCATGGTGTCCTCCTGACACAGGTGTCCAGTGGGTGTCCATGTGGCTACCCTTGCTCTCCCCAGGAGAAATACGAATGCTTGGAAGGAGACTCCACCATGTTTACATCCTTCAACACCACCGTATCTCACGGGGTCCAATAAGTGATTAACATAAACCTCTGAGTTTGAATGATTCATGAGATTAGCTGTTATGCATGGGTGCTGCGGAGAGACTAAGGTCTTGTAGACGTAGAGAATGGAATAAAGATGGGCAAGAAAGAGAGAAGATGCCCAGAGTCGGGAATGCGAATGTTTGGGCAATGCCAAGAAGGTGTACGCAGACGGCTTGCGGGAGAGCCGTCCTGTGCCGTCCTGTGCCATGATCCAAACGTCACTTTCATGAGTCTTCCCTCTACCACCCACAGCCCACCAAGCCTTCCTTTGTCTTCAGCGTTTGGAAAGCACATCTTCATTCAATAACGTACACTGCAGAGCCCGCTCGGCTCCAGAACCTGGAATGGAACAAATGAGGCATCGCAGTTCTCCTTGGGGAACAGAAGAGCAACTTTAAGTCATTTAGGAAGTTTTGACTCAAATGATCACCCACCCGCCTTCCTGCCACCATCCCTGGACTCCAATTTTTACATACAACCCCTTAGGAAAGAACCCATTCCCATAATAATCACCAAGCATTGGTAGAGGTCTACCCTGCCCCTTGGGTATGATGGGGCAGGATGCCAAGATTGGTGACTCTAGATATTAGAGCTATGAGAAGGTGGAGGGCACATGAACTTGTAACAGGAAAGACAGAACAGGTGGGAGCAAAACAGGACAGAGCGTCCGTGTGGGTCCGGGTGGACCAGTGGTCTCGTTTCCACAGGGCTGGGCGGGGTGCTGTCGCTCAGCCTAGATGCCCCTTAAGTGTTGAATGTCTTCCTTGGCCCTCCCCTCCCTTCTCATTGATTTTTTAAATTTCTAGTACTCGCAGAAAACACTGGTAGGTCTTTATATGTGCTATGACCTGAGCGTGCTCTAGAATTTATGTTGAAACTTAATCTCAGTTGTGGTGATATTCAGAGGTGGGGCCCTTGGGGAAGTGATTAAGTTGCCAGGGCTCTGTCTTCATGAAAGGATTAGTGTCTTATAACAGATGAAAGATTAGCACCTTAAGAAAAGGCCTGGAAGGCCAGGCAAGGTAGTACACTCACGTAATCCTGGCAATTCAAGAGGCTGAGGCAGGAAGATTTCAAGTTGAAGGCCAGCCTCAGCAGGTTAGCGAGAATCTGTCTCACTAAAATTAAAATATGAGAGGGCTGGGGGGTGGCTTGGTGATAGGGGGCCTCTGGGTTCAAACCCCAGAGTCACAAAAAGGAAAAAGAAATTGTAGCAGAAGCAAACCTAGGTGAGGGCCCAGCTTTCTTCCCCTTTGCCCTTTCTGTCCCTTTGGTGGTCTGAGGACCCCTAGACGATCCATCTCTGAGAAACAGACCTTCACCAGTGCCTTGATCTTGGACTTCCACTCTCCAGTGCTATGAAAGCAGATTTCTGTTGCTTGTGAATTGCCTAGATTCTGTTATAGCAGTGCAAATGGGACTGAGACAATATGACTCCCTGAAAAAACCCAAGAAGAAGAAAAAGCTGGTTGTTTTCCAATATGTAAATACTCAGCACACACAGTAAGGTCACCCTGAAATAGTGGGTGAGAATTTAAAAAGACCTCAAGTGCTGAGTCCTTACTATGTGCCCTGCGTTGTGCAAATCATTGTGCAGCCACTACCATACCATGGACCAGGTGGGATGCAGCTGCTCAAACTAGATGCACCTTAAAATATTGAAAGTCTTCCTCAGGCCTCCCCTCTCTGTCCAGCGGTTTTTTAACAACCCCGCGAAGAACAGTTCTTACAACAATACTGTGAAGAAGTCATTATTACTTAGTGGGATGGACACAGAAGCTCAGGGGGGCCAAATAACTTTCTCAGTCCTACACAGGTAGTGGTCAGGATAGCCAGGATCCCTACCCAGTTTGATGAGTTAAAACCAGCTGGACAAATGGAAATCACAATGCCAACTGCATTACAAACAAAAAGTAGATGGAGGACATGCTCACTTGTCCCACCAAGCAAGTCTGACCATGCCCACTGAACTGAAGCCACCCGCTCTTCAAAATGCAGCCTCTGCTGCCTGGGGCACTTTACCAGAATGCTTTAGAATTCGCAGTAGAATGCTTTACATTTGAAGGTGTACCCCAAAGAGAAAGGAGATCAAAGGCCAGGGCCCCTCCAACCCAGCGTGCAGTGAATTGGCGTCCCAGGGGCCAACAATACTGTGTTAGTATGTTCTAAAGCAAGGGAATAGAGCAGGAAACAAATGATCCACCCTAACATTCCCTGGACTTGGTTCTCCTAATTCTTTTGGGCTTGATTTGCTGATCCCCAAGCAGGACTGAGGGTATGCCCTTCAGATGGATTCCCCACCTCCAAAGCCACCACTGTATGAGGGTCAATTGGTATTGCAGGTGCAGATTTTCAGATTTGGAGTTCAGATTTAGTTCACATTTTTCCCCAAAAGTCTCTGAAATAATTTGAAGAACCAGTTCATTACATGAACTCCCAAAACTTGTATATGCAAACTGAAAATGCACTTCTAATTCTTTTTCCCGCCTCCAGTTATCTTCAGATCAATTGTCTAATGTAACTCATTGGACCTTCTGTGATAAGATTGAAAAAGGACAGAAAGGTACTCCAATAACTTAAAACGAATCTCAGAGAAACGTCCTGATGTTGAATAAAAATCAGCCCTGTTATAATATTTTCAGAAATTAAACTCTAAAGATAAAATTCTTTTGCAAGATCAAACCTAGAGATTTTATTGTCCAAAAGAATTGAAAGCCCACAATCAAATTCCCTCGCCTTTGTTAGCTGAGTCTGAGAGGTAGGCAGAGCCTTCCGTGGGAGAGTCAAGGTCCCCTTTCATACTAGAGATTGTTATAGGAATCTGCTGACTGCGTGGTCCAGACTCTCTTTCATCCAAGTGTGGCCAGTAATTGAGTTCTGGTGGAGCAGAAGTGATATATCCCCTCATATCCAGGCCAGGGTCAATAATGTCTGGATAGGATCTTCTATCTTCTCTCTCTTCTCCATTCTGTCCTCTGCCTGCTGAATAGTGACACCAAGGATAACCCTAAAGGCCATGGACCCAGGTCACCAAGTCTCCATCATCCTGAAAGATGCTGCGTGGAGGAGACTCTCCATGTCACCAATAGAGATGGAATTTCATGTGAAAAGTCCAGTGTCTATTTGTCACAGCAGCCAGCATTAACATCATCAAGAGAAAGTTTAAAAAAAGTGAAGACTAAACTTCTGCACTTCTGGATTTTGTTTCATTGTGCTCAGCCTAGACATTCATTCAGAGACCCTGAGAAGGTACAGATAAGATTGAGGTTCCTTCAGGAGTCCCCCATCTGGGTTGTTCACTCAGGCATCTGCTCATTTAGAACCACAGCAAACAAATCTCTTTTGAGCTTCATTAATTCAGTAGTTTAAACTTTACTTAAGGGAATGCATAAGATTATCATTGTCTTGGCTCCACACCCATCAAACTCAGTAAATAAGTAAATTCCTAATTCCTAGGGGAATTTTACCAAGAAAATGGTGTTGCCAGGACCTAAGAATCAAAGCCACCAAAGATGGAGCTGAGAAGAGGGTGGAGAGGAAAGGGTTTTTTCCCCCAATTCATCCTGACCAAGCCATTGCCCACTCTAGTGACAATTACTGCATGTTTGTGACCATCAAACCAAACACAACGGGGAGCTCATGGCGGGGGTTCATGATCTGTGAAACCAGGCACAGATGGGAGTAGCCAGCAAGGAAGAGATCTGAAACCTTGTTACCACACCATTTTCCACACCAGAGAGCCGGATCCACCTGCGCTCACGTTCCCATCTGCCCAGAAGAGCATTTGAGGCACCATTGCCTGACTGGTACAATGGTGACGTTCTCAGTCATGGGATCTTCTTGAGGCCTCCTTCCTTCCCGGGGTCTGGCGCCCTGGTTTAGATGGACTTGTGCTCCAACGGTGCTGCACCATCGCCTCCAGGCTCTGGAGCGTGACTTGCCCATCTTGCCTTCTGATTGGAATTGTCTGGATGTGAGACACAAGCCTTCCAGGGTATTTCCCACCTAGTTCCCACACTGACTCCCACTCGGGAACCATCTTAGTGGATTTGCTTATAACAGAAAGTGCTGTGGATGTTCTGAGACTTGTGTCCCCAGGGAAGTAGAGAGGACCAGGGACTCTGTCATGCCCCCTTCCAGGGCTGCCTCTCCTCTGCCCTCCTAGGTTCTTTTTCTTGGAAAGATGGGTCAGTGCAAGATGGCAGGGGGTGAAGCCTAGCCTGTCTTCCTCTCCAGGAGTTTGCACATTATGGTGTTGAAAAGCTCAGGGTAAGCAGAGGCTGCTGTACCACAGATCTGTGGAGTGACTCACTGGAAGACGGCACCAGTCTTCATTCTGAGCCAGTCTTTCCAGAGGGCATGGGCAGCAGTGGAGGAGGGACTTCCTCCGTCGGTCATCAGCACGCCCGCTGTGGCCTCCAACGCTGGCAGCATTTCCCTACTTCAGAACATTGGCGCTCAGCTGTGGCTGGCTGGGCTCCGGCACATGGCTCAGCAGCGCCCTGACACCCATGGCAGCCAGCCCCCTGCTCTCACACCTGCTCAGTGGGTGCCAGCTCCCAGAAAGTTCCAGCATCTCCAGCAGCTGCTTCCATGACTTGGAGGCACATAGGCTGGATTCGTCAGCTCCTCATCAGCTTACAAACGACTTTGACAAATTTTCTTGCTTGATTTTTTTCCCCTTTTGAGGAAATGTTTGGGTTCCTATTGCCTACTCTTGTTTATATACCAATTAAAGCAGGAAGCAATCATCATCAATTTTCATGTAAGACTAGCTACTGTCTTGTAATTACTGTGTTAATTGACAGTAAGTTTAGATAGAAATTATTGTTGCCTCCTTCCAACTAAAAACTAAAGAATGGCATGTCGGGAATGAAAAAACAAGATCTTTCCTTTGAAGAAAGTCTGTCTAGAGGTCACTTACTGCTTGTATGTTTCTTATTGCTTAAGCCATTCGTTCATTCAAATGTGGATGATGACGTGGCAGACGGTTTCCACAATGGCCTGCAGTAAGCCAGGCCTCCTGGCTTCCACGCCCTGTGTACACTCCTCACTCACTGAAAGGGTGGCCTGTAGAACGAAGAGGTTATACGAAACAACGGTGTGTGACTGCCAAGGTTAGGGCAAAGTGATAGGGCCACTCCTGTTGTCCTCTTGGATTGCCCATTCCATGGAAAGCCAGCTGCCATGCCAAGGGGACTCTAAGCAACCTATGGAGAGGACAACATGGAGAGGAACCACGGCTCCTGCCAACAGCTAATGCCAATTCACAGCCATGCAAGTGACCACTGTAGAAACGGGTTCACCGTCCCACCCAGGTCTTTAGAGGCCTGTATCCCCAAACTACATCTTCACTGCAAATATACAAGAGACCCTGAGTCAGAACCACCTTACAAAGTCATTTCTAAGTTGCTGGCTCACAGAAATTATAAGAAACAATATTTATTGTTACTTTAAGCCACTAAGTTTTGAGATTGTGCGTTACACAGCAGCAGATGACTGATAGAGATGGCAATTATTGTTGTTGTTGATGTTGGCGAGGGTGAGGCTCACTCCCATCCCTAGGCAAAGAAGAGACACAATCGCTTATAGGATTTGCCACTCAAAAAGTGAAGGCCTTCATTAAAGATCAAGCACAAAGCAGAGGACTGGGAGCTACAATGGCATGGCTTACTTAGATTCTGATTTGTTGTTACAGGATGTTTATGAAAAAGGGAGCAAATACCTAGATGTTTTGACCCCAGGACCTAAAATAAAAACTTATTTTCTAACTAAAAAGGTGGAAGCAAACTTCTTGGAAACAGGAATCATGGCAGGGCTCCCTTGTCCCTCACAGAGGTTTCCTGTGCAGCCCCTGCCCCCAGTGTGAAGAGAGATAAGGTGTCCCTCACTGTCCAGCTGCTGCGTTACCTGGCTGCCTGCACCCTCTGTGTCCGCATGGAAGTTCAGACTGTGGAATGTGTCTTAGATAATTACGTGAAGTTATGACACGTGTCTCTCAGGGAAGACAGAACTTATAGAAATTGTTCCCCATCAGTGACTCCAGACATGATTAAACTTAACTTAAAATGAATGTATTTTGCTCTGCTTTTCCACCTCATACTGACACTGGTGGTAAATACAGACTATTAAAAACACAAAAATAAAACTCAGTATACATCTGGTTTTTTGAATCAACTATTATAATTTTTTGTTCTATTTGCCCAGTAGTTCACAAAAAAAGTCTTGATTTCAATAAAAAGACCTCTAATTGTTGGCAAATCTATAACACAGTGTGAGGCCTTATGCTACACATGGAGTTTACAGAGCATTTCCTTATACATTATCTCCATCGTGGGATATTAGCAATGGCAATAACATCAGCAATAAGGTACTTGATGCTCATTTTGCAGACAAGTACACTGGATAGCAGGCAGCCTAAGAAGGGCAGAGTGGGGCCTGGAAGCCATGTGCTAAGAGCAGAGCTGGGAGACCCTGTGGTCACTGGGCCCTAGACTAGGGTTACAAGTCCAGGTAAATCAAGGTCCTATTAAATGATATCTTATTCAGAGTCCCAGGAATTCTGTAATCCTGCCAGGCCCTTTCCCATACCTGCAAGGTTCCCAAAAAAGATCCATGCACACAGTCCACCCCACTAAGTCAAGCCCAGTTGCATAAGCTGCAGTTTTTGTTTGCCAGCCTCCAGTGCAAAACCGGGGTGGATCACAAGACCTAATTTCCCTAAGGCCATGATGAGCTGCTTTCTTAGTATCGCACTGCAGAGCAAGGCAGAGAAGTCACGGAGCACACCCAGCCGTACTGGGGAGAAAACACCAAGCTCTGAGGAGAGTGCAAATTGAATTGGGGCTGGGGGTACAGGTCAATGGCAGAGCACTGGCCTGGAATATGGAAAGTCCTATGTTCCATCCCCGGCACCGGGGAAAAAGAGAGAGAGGATGCACACAAATGAATGTTGCATGGGAAGATCTGGGCCACTGGCCATTGGTCTTCTCAGCTGGACCTGCAGTATTGTACAACTGGACACCACATGAGGGGATGAATGAGCTTCCTGAAAGAGAGAACCAGAAACACCACCATGACAGACCTGGCCCTGGGGCCCCATAGAAGGAGCCGATGCAGGATTGCCAGCCCTCAGTCTCTATTCCCTTCCAAAGCTTTAGCACAAAAATGCTGCCCAATCAATTTCGTAGACACGCTGGATCAGATTCCCCCACTTTCTGGGGAGTTGGACTCCGGAGCCAACTCCTCCTCACACACCCCTGGGGCCCACATCTGCATGCTTCCCCATGCTGCTCCCTCCAGAAACAGGCTTTCTGCCATGATTTTGTTGTCCTGGCTGTGTCCTCCCTGCCTGCTGAGAACTGTCCCTGCTGCTGGCCACTGTTGATAGTCCAGCTGCCTGCCTGCCTGCCTGCCTGACCCAGCAGATGCTCTGATCACTTCCACCGCATCTCAGGGGGAGCCTGCCTGCAACAACAACGATTGCACCCACTTTCCACCACGCAACCTTCTAGGGCCGATGCGGTGCGACCGTCCAGCTAAGGGCCTGGCCTCCTGCCTGCAGCCACAGGGGCTCTGCTGTCCTCCTCTTCCCATGGAACACTGGTCGGGGCCTCCCTCCTGGCTGACTGAGGTCATGCTCTCCTCCCTCCTTGTACACCTCTTCCCAACAGGAACACAGTCACCCCACCAGGCCTCAGCTCACGTCCCTCAAATGTCTATAATGGAATCTAGACTCCTTAGCATGGCCAAGCCCCCAAGAGCTGAGCCGTCATCTCCAGCCTCATAATCTTCATGTCGGTGTCCACCTGGCCACTATCAGCATCCACCTGGTGCCTAGGTTTTAGGCCAGTAGCTTTCAAATCATTTTGATTGACATTTGTCTTCACGTGTGCTTATCAGAGGATCATGCTACAGCTTCTATTTGCCAGGACACTAGGAAAAGCTACCAGTGCACGTGGGGCTGGGACGCTACCTGTGTTCTCAGTTTATTCCAAACAAACCAAAACAGAAGAAGTAAATTGAATTGCCACCCTAAACTTGAGGAGACCTAGAAGCAAGTACAATTAGTGAGGCAAAGCCTTAGAAAAAGTGTGGGGGTCTCCAAAACTCTCTGCTTATGCCTTCTATCAAGAACTCTTTCCAGCAGGCACACCCCCAATGTGCAAGTTCATATGTAAACTACTCACCTATAAATGACACACTAACGTATACCCATGCACATCCTGTGATGCATGAATTAAGCACTAATGTATTATGCATTCTACGACTCATGAATGAAAATAGAAGTGAAAATATCTGTATCAACTCAATCTTAAATATCAAAAAATTCATTTTCTTCTAAATGAAAAGTGTGGACATCTTCTGCTAAAATTAGGCAGAACAAACGTGCTTTTCCTCACTTCCTCACGAAGCCTTTACTAAAGTACAAATTATCAATGAAGAAACATAATATATAAGCCCACTAGGACAAAAAGAATGGATCGGGAAACAGGACACATGTTTTAAAGACAAACCTCAAAGATGTGGGTAGCGACTGGCATAACACACTATGAGAAAAAAAAGAAATCTAAATCTCTGAAGGTCAAGACCCAATAAGAATAAGTGGTTTTGAGTTGCAGGACCCGAGAGGGTCTGAGAAATGAGGAAACACAAGCAGCCCTGGGTGGGTGGTGAGAGGAGATGAGGGTGAAGCAGGGCCCATCCACCACCCAGACCTGTGGGTCTACCCTCCACTGCCCTCCAGACAGACACCTGCCTCCCGGATCCACTAGGTCAGTGAAGGATCCATCTCCATAATTTAGACAGAATTCATACCAATCAATAAGAAACTCAAGAAAAAAGTAGGCACAAGGCATAAATGGATATTACACACAGGAAGAAATAGAGGTGGTCACTAAACATTCTTCAGAGACGATTGAGAAAGTGCAGTTTGGGGTCAGAATGAGACAATGTATTGTGCTCATTTGATGTGCAAAAACTAAGAAGCCTTAAAATGACAAATGGTATTAAGGATCTAATTCAGCCAGATTCTTAGAAACTGCAGGTCAGAGAATAATTTAGAAAAACAACATGGAATTATTCTGTGCATTCGATGGACCCAGTGACTATAGCCAGCAGCTCCTCAATCTCAGAGGCTTGCCACCATAACGGCCTCTCCAGCCTTCCATGTGAGTGTTCTCATTAAAGGGCTCTCCTCCTGGTGGTGACTCAAGCATCCAGGTTCTGTCCACCAATGGTTCTACCATCTCAGAAGACTGAGAGACTCAGTTTTGAAAGACTGTCTGGAATGCTCTGCGGCTGGTATACAGTGGGTTCAGTGACTTCCACTACATTACATTAGCAAGAACTCAAGTCACAAGACTCCATCCTGTCTGCAAATAGGCTGGGGAAAATGTCGTCGTATGCCATCAAAGGAGATTTGTGAGCACCCAGCAGGTCTCTGGAATGTTTTGTAAACTTGGGCATAAATAAATACATAAATACATAATCAGACCAGAAATTCCTTTACTGGATACCCTGAGAGACCCCAGGGGAAAATAAATGCAAGTATTTTCATGAAAGCATTGTTTTAATAGCAAACCCTAATGATCCAAATATCCACCAATAACAATCCAAATGTTTACCAATAAGGACTGGAAACCATCCAAATACCCACCAACACAAACCTGGAAGCATTCCAAATGCCATCAACAGTTGAAGAAATAAATAATTGCTTGTTCACCAAATAAAGCATTTACAGACATAAAATGAATGAACTGGAATCGTGGACAATAAAAACGTGAATTTTCCAAACAGATGTTCAGTGGAAGAAAAGCCAATTCATCAAAGTTCATTGAAGTATGTTATCTTTCATAAAACTTAACAAGTCTAAATAACAAGGTGTTGAAGGATGCATTTGTGGTTCTAAGATTATTTTTAAGTAGGAAAGAGAAGGATGGACATGACAAGGAGCAAGGATGTGGCCAATTCTGATGGCATCAACAACACTCTAGCTTAGAAGTTGCGGTGCAGGTTCAGGGGTGTTCACTTTATTGCTGTTTCTTAACTCATGCTCATTTGAGATGTAAGAGGGTACTTGTTTCTAAATAAGAATGGGGGAAACAGGAGAAGGGGGGTAACAGAAACAGGATGAGCTGTCACCCAGAGAACCTGCTTCTGCCTTAGGACCAAAACAGCCCCTGGACCTGATCCCCCTCGGAAGGTAACCTTGTTGACCCTGCAGAGATTTGAGTGTAAGGAACACTTCTGTCATCTACCCCTAGTCACCAAGGAGGGATGGCAGGACCTGTCCCAGGCACATCTGGACACTGAGGAACCTCATCTGTAGGATGAGGCTGGAAACCTTGCAAGGGATGTCTGGACGCTGTATTTGCATATTGAAAATAAAAGGACATTTGGTTCCTCCTATTGTTCTGTATCCTTTTGAATAAAGGGATTTCCATCATATTGGCTTTAAAAAAAATAAATAAATAAAAAAGGAATAAGAACCTGGCCTGGCCAGCAGAGAGAGGAGAGCTCCAGGAGAGAGCAGCTACGGCAGACGCTCCTGAGACGCCACCCGGAATGATGAATGCATCAGTGAATGTTAAGCCCTGTCATAAGTAATGCCACCAGTCACTATGTAGATAGGACATGCAGGTGTACACATATCAAACGTCACCTGCCAGATGACAGACACTGTTCTAAGACAGGGGATAAGGGGAAAGTCCAGTCCTCCCCATTCCAGCATTTATAATCCTAATTCTCTTACGGGTGTGTCATGCCGTCTTCATCCTTTCCCTGAACATCACCTTCCCCCCATTCCTTGCATATTTTTTCTGATCCCAGGCTGATTGGCTCTTCAGAAAAACCAGTTTCATTTTGAAAATGTAAGGCTTTCTCCTATCAAAACAAACATTTACTGTTTCCATAATTATAATTTGGTGCTAATAAGTTCTTTTCTGTTCCTTCAACCTTTTGCTATTGTATCAAAGTCAAGTTCAAGGATAAAAATAGAACCGTGGGAGTCACCAGGGTGCAATTTGTAAATGAATTCATAGCTGCTGATAAGATGCCCAGCCACAACAGGAGAGGAGAGGAAAGCAGTTAAACAGAACAGCCTCTGGTGTCCTTTCAAAGCCTATCTTGCCATCTTCTTGAGAGTGGTGACTATCGCTCGTCTCCATCTTCCATACCTGGGGAGCAGAGACTTCCTGAACCTTCTTGCAACAAATGTTAAGGAAATTAGTGAATTTATCACTGATTGAAGGTTTGAAAGGAAGAAATTCTTCCCTGAAGCTCCAAGGAAGGTGCAAATAGTCCACTTCCAACATGGACAGAGCGTAGTCTTGCCTACTTTGCTTCTAGTGCTCCCCCGAGGGCCTAAGGAAGGGAGCTGACACCGACTGAGCACCTACAAGCACATTCAGCAGGCTGGTAGGTGAGGCATTCCATTTTGTCTTGAGATGCCTGGAATGATCTTTTTATCCAGCATCAGCTGGATGAGCATGCTGCTGTCCACTGTGGTAAAGGACTGCAGGGTTGCTCCGCCCTGGATCTAACCTCAGCCCTGCATTTCCCAGGTAAGTTGCTTCCACCCACAGAGCCTGGGATGCCTCATTTGTAAATGGGGAGATCAGGCCCGCCCGTTACAATGGAAAGATTAAATAAGACTCTAGGAAGTCCCTGGCTTAAGGAAGGTGCTCCACATCTGTCAATCCCAACTCACTGGCACCCATTTGTTTAAGCTTGTCATCCAACCAAAAGTGTCCTTGTCCTCCTCCAAAGGACAGCCACTCAGAGTTAAGCCCAGCCACAATGCCATCATGTATCTGTCTGATAGATCAGGTTCTGCAGGTCAGTAATGTGGCCGAGTTTATGCTCTCCCAGTGATGACCCTGCAGAGGTCAATATGATCCTCCCAGAAAATGAGTGAAGTGCTCCGACAGGCTGCGTACATCTCCATTTCTTTAAGCGGGAACCAGACCAGAGAGGTGAAGTAGCTTTCCTGACATCGATCAGCCAATTCCAAGGAGAACCGGGACTAGAAGCTGGTCCCCTTCCCAGCCCCTGTCTTCCTGGTCCCTGCTCCTTCCCTATCCTCCCACATGCCCGTGGCAGACACTGGGTGCTTTTAAGTGACAGTCACTTTTAAGTCTCAGAAATGAGCAGTTGTTTTCACACAGCTTTGCTGTCAGCAAGTCATCAGCACAACTCTTGGGAACAAAATGGCCTTTTTAATTAGTGTCTTGAATGAATTAATGGTTCATTATTCTTTCCCATTTCAAGCTGAGGTCATTATTAAAATAATGAATAGCCAAACAGGGAAATTCAGAATGACTTGGGTCACTTTTCTTCCGTGGATCCTCAGTGTGCAGGAGTGACTTGAGATCCTGGTCCCCTGAGCAGGCAGAGGGGCAGAGTGGGAAGCCACAGAAGCATCCTAACATTTGGATGTGGGTCACCTCAAAGCAGAGATGTGCCATTTCAAGAAAAGGAGGGTTTCTGGAAAGACTCACCTGGTCTCCAGAAGGGTACTGGATTTAGATGAGTAACCAGGCCTGTGTAAGTGCAATGTCTTAACTCAGAGCAGAGAAGTCAGAGACAGCTTCCGTTTATTCACTCTGCAAACACTTGTTGAGGACCTACTGTGTACCAGCTCCTATGGTCAGTGCTGGAGATCCAAGATCACCAAGATACAGTCCCTAACTTCAAACATGAGATGCAGATGGGCATGACAACTGGCTGCAGTACCCCAGGCCAAGTTCATTCAGCAGGGCTCACTGGCTGTTTTCCTGAAGTTCAGGGAGCCCTCGAAGAAGAGCTGGTGTTTTAAAAACCTAGGCCTAGAAAATGGAGTGAAGAGCTGTACCCCTGCCTCTACTCCATGTTCCATAGCCCTTTTTTTCTATATTCTTCTAAATATTTCATGACACCTTCGTGAAAGAACCTGCTATCTGACCAAATAAAGGCAGGGATTTTACCTTGAGCAGCATTTACTGCACACGTTTCTGGTGAGACACGGAGGCAGTTAATAGAGAGACGGTCCCTGCATGTCAGCCCATCCTGGGTGCCAATGTTCTCCATGAAAAGAGGTCGAGTGTAATGATGATCAGATTCTGTAATGACCCAGAGAGTTAGTCTCGTCCCAACTGTGAGGCTAATTTGGGCAGGTGACTTTCTCCTCTGAGCCTCATCTGTGAAATGAAGAGGTCAAGCACAGAGGCACTAAGCTGCCTCTTCTGCGAGTCTATGATTCTACAATTTCTGTGAAATATGTTTTTGCCTTTGAAGCTCAGTGGCTGAATGAGTCCACCCACAAGGACAGCACCAAGCTCAGCTAAATGCCGGGGTGTCTGATCATCGAGAAAAAATCCATTATCCCAGAGCATTCAAGGAGAATTGAAAAATTCCATCAGAAAGTACCCAGCAGCCTTGCTCGTGACCCTAAGAAGGAGACGGAGACAGAGAGCGCATGCAGGCCCGGAGGGCCCGGTTGTAAACCAGGGCACGTTACCGGATGAAGCGCTCGCCAGGAGCAGGGACCCATAAATACTCCATGACACTCAATTGATTTCTCAAAATGAGTTCCATTTCTCATTTGTAAATCTCGCTGATAAGTCTTTGGCTTGTTCTTTGGCCTCTGCCATCCAGTAGCCTCTGTCTACGGCTGAGTTTCTTCTGTGCCCATCAAACAATCAACCTCAATCTGCTCTCCCTTGACACCACGGCGCTCACTGAATCTTTGTAACGTTTTGCTATAACATGGTCACATTACGTAGAGCAGGACGCTGGAGAAAACTGAGGCGAAGAAAGGCAATGAAAATGGGTGGAGGGACACGAGGAAATGGCAGGCACTCCCAGTGCCACTGGATCCCAGTACGCAAGGTCACTCCCATTTCTCCAAAGAAAAACTATTAATAATTTCCAACACAATGGAATTAATAGCTGAGACTACTTGAAACTGAATGAGATAGGCCCAGAAGTTCTGCTTCCCAGGAATCCCAGCCCAAGGTCTCAGGGCACAGCTCAGCACATCTGTTGTACTAGTCAGGGAACTTATGAGAGTTGTAACAAACAACCAAACTCTCAGAAGACTAATACCAGCATATTCACTTCTTATTTGGGTCCTTGTCTAACCAGACATTCCAAGTAGGAAGTGGTGTTCGAAGTAGTGGCTCAGGGGTGACAGCTCCTGCTCTCTTGTGGCTTTGCCATCTTCTGGGCTTTCCTGGAAATCCCCCACTGGGTGATTTACATGCAGTCTGCTACTAAGCAAGGAGAGGGAATGAAGAGCATCACAGAGCACCGTGGTCAGGCATCCGCCACTGTCCCCTGTGTTCCACTGACCAGACCAAAGGGATGGCCCGTAGGGCAGGTGCCCCCTGCTATCCCAGAGGAGAGAACGGGGTAGGTGGCATCTGGCCAGTCTGCCACAGTAAGGCACCTAGTTAGAACTCTCGGGCTCAAAGCATAGACCATGATTATCAGTCCTGCATCACCTGGCCCTCTTCAGAAATGCAGAAACATAGGCCTCGTGTTAGGACTCCATATTTTAATAAGATCCTCAGGTTATCTTAATTTGAGTAATGTTAGGTTGGAACACTCAAAACTCTCATCACCATCAAAAGTACTGAACTCATCAAAATAGAAAATAATCATAACCACTAAAAGTTTTCCGTGACTGTGATCCCCGATTCATCTCATGTAGATCAGGTACATAAAGAAGCATTCCTGTCACACAGGGAACCAATATTTACTGAGCACTTATTTTGTGTCAAGTACAAAACCCAGACACATCACAAACATTATTTTATATAAGAGTTACCACAATCCTGAGGGAAGAGTCATGACCTATTAAGAAGTGACAAAAAATAATTTGATATGTAAAGAAATTCATAAGACCAAGGGCTGGGGGGTTGTGGTTCAGTGGTAGAGCACTTGCCTCACATGTGTGAGGCACTGGGTTCCATCCTCAGCACCACAGAAAAATAAATAAATAAACAAATGTTGCTGTTTTTTTTTAAATAAATTTGTAAGATCAAGACCACCTGGCAGGTTAGCAAGAGAGTGAGACAGGGTCCAGACAGCAGCTGTCACCTGGAACTCTTCTGCCATTAGGTAGCTCAGCTACACTTCAAACTTGTTATTTAGAAAATGGGACAGCACATAATAACTTGGAAAGGGTTCTAGAATTATATGATTTAGAGAAGAAGATGGAGTGCTCAATAAAGCTTACAATATACAAGTTTTGAATTTTTAAATTATTCAGTGGGAATAAAAACAGAAATTTTCTTAAAGCTAGATAAAAAGAGATCTCACAGTCTGTTTCAGTCCATTTTAACCTCAGTGAGAAATGTAGCATGTCCCATGCACATGTGATTAGGCATCCAAGACAGTCAGGATACCTGCCCACAGCCAATGTCCATGAGGATTGTATACCTTATGGAGACAATTATAAAACTAAATATCATCTCCATGTGAACAGAGGAAGAAAATGAACCACTAAGATCTGATAGAATACAAGGTAGCATCTCTATTTTTCTGTATTTGCTAAGAGTAGCTTTGTGGTGTGACATATGGTCTATTTTAGAGATGGATCCATGTGCTGCTAAGAAAGTGTATTTTCTCATTGATATACAGAATATTCTATATATGTCTGTTAAGTCTAAATTATTGATTGTGTTATTGAGTTCTATGGTTTCTTTGTTCAGTTTTTGTTTGGAAGATCTATCCATACTACCTTGTATTCTATCAGATCATAATGGAATGAAATTAGAAATCAATGATGAAGCAAAAAGCAGAAACTACTCCAACACCTAGAGACTAAATAATACGCTATTGAATGATGTGTGGAAAACAGAAAACATCATGGAGGAGATAAACAAATTCTTACAGGTAAGTGAGAATAAAGATACAATATATCAAAATCACTGGGACACTATGAGAGCAGTACTAAGAGGAAAATTCATTGCATGGAGTGCATTCAATAAAAGAAGAAAAAGTCAACAACTAAATAAACTAACATCACAGTTCCAAGCCCTAGAAAATGAAGAACAAATCAACACCAAAAGAAGTAGAAAACAGGAAATAATTAAAATCAGCACTGAAATCAATGAAATTAAAACAAAAGAAACAATTCAAAAAATTGACAAAACAAAAAGTTGGTTCTTTGAAAAAATAAACAATATTGATAAACCCTTGGCCACACTAATGAAGAAGAGAGAGAAAACTCAAGTACTAAAATTTGTTATGAAAAAGGAAATATCATGACAGACACCATTGAAATACAAAACATAATTAAAAGCTATTTTGAAAATCTATACTACAATAAAATAGAAAATCTTGAAGACATCCACAGGTTTCTAAAGACATATGATCCACCCAAACTGAATCAGGAGGACATAACAATTTAAACAGATCAATTTCAAGCAATGATATAGAAGAAGCCATCAAAAGCCTACCAACCAAGTAAAGCCCAGGACCGGTGCATTCTCAGACAAGTTGACAAGACCTTCAAAGAAGAACTCATTCCAATACTCCTCAAAGTATTCCATGAAACAGAAGAGGAGGAAATCCTTCCAAACTCATTCTATGAAGCTAGTATCACCCTGCTACCAAAAACCAGACAAAGACACATCTAGGAAAGAAAACTTCAGACCAATATCCCTAATGAACATAGATGCAAAAATTCTGGGAAATCGCATACAAAAAAATATTAAAAAGATAGTGCACCACCATCAAGTGGGTTTCATCCCAGGGATGCAAGTTTGGTTCAACATCCAGAAATCAATAAATGTAAATCACCACACCAACAGACTTAAAGAATCATATGATTATTTCAGTAGATCCAGAAGAAGCATTTGATAAAATACAGCACTCCTACATGCTTAAAACACTAGAAAAAATAGGGATGGTAGGAACATACCTCAACATTGGAAAGACTATCTATGCTAAGCCCATGGTCAACATCATTCTAAATGGAAAAAAACTGAAAGCATTCCCTCTAAAAACTGGAACAAGGCAGGGATGCCCTCTTTCACCACTTCTATTGAACATTGTCCTTGAAACTCTAGCCACAGCAATTAGACAAACCCAAGAAATTAAAGGGATATGAATAGGAAAAGAAGAACTTAAACTGTCACTATTTGTTGACGACATGATTCTATATTTATAGGATCCAAAAAATTCCACCAGAAAACTTCTAGAACTAATAAATGAATTCAGCAAAGTAGCAGGATATAAAATCAACACTTATAAATCTAATGCATTTCTTTTCATAAGTGATGAATCCTCTGAAAGAGAAATTAGGAAAACTACCCCATTCACAATAGCCTCAAAAAAAATACTTGGGAATCAATCTAACAAAAGAGGTGAAAGACCTCTACAATGAGAACTACAGAATGCTAAAGAAAGAAATTAAAGAACACCTTAGAAGATAGAAAGATCTCCTATGCTCTTGGATAGGCATAATTAATATTGTCAAAATGTCCATACTACCAAAAGTGCTGTAGAGATTCAATGCAATTCCAATTAAAAT
>JAJEJO010001368.1:115587-127475 GCA_020662805.1 Glaucomys volans | reverse complement strand
TACACAATGGAATGTTGTTCGGCCATAAAGAATAAAATTATGGCATTTGCAGGTAAATAAATGGAGTTGACAGTACCATGCTAAGTGAAATAAGCCAATCTGAAAAAATCAAAGGCCAAATGTGTTCTCTGATAAGTGATACATAATGGGGAGAGGGGAGGGGTAAGGGAAGAATGGAGGAAGGATGGATTGCGTAGAAGGACATGAGGGGTGGGAAGGGGGCGGGGGAAGGAAAGATAATGGAATGAGACAAACATCATTACCCTATCTATGTATATGTATGATTACACAGTGTGACTCTGTGTACAATCAGAGAAATGAAAAGTTGTACCCCATATGTGCACAGTGAATCAAAAAATTTAAAAATGGGGTTTTCTTGTTTTTGTTTTTTAAAGAAACAAAGACAATGAACCGCTGATAGTCTGATGGTTCAGGGGCGGGGCAGACCCGGATGAGCTCAGGGCTCTGAGGTGACCTTGCTTCCTTGCACCTCTTATTTGGCAACATTGTGAACTCCTGCTGTAATCCTCTCCCCTTTGTTGGGGCATGTTGCAGTGTATAATGATCTCAGCAAAGAGGGTGTGTCTCACGGTATGGAGAGCACATCTCATAGTGTGAAGAAACTCTTTAAAAATGTGTACTCCTGAGCCCAGTCCCCAGAAGTTCTGATTCAGTCCAGGTGGACTGACACTGGAGGCTGTGAATGCTCAAAAAGCAGCCTAGGTGCTGGGGGCGCAGGTGGCCATGAGCATCACTTGGGAAATGCTCATTGATACCCTTTGCAGCCTACTAATCTTTCATGGACAGTTCACTCACCGTCCAGGACTATTATAGCAGGACCCCAGCTCTGGTTCTCTGCTCCCCAGCACCCAGCTCCCCACCTGGAACCTTGGGATACAGATATTTTCCATCTCTCATTCCCAGAAACATGTATTTTATAAATGAAATAAAGAAAAAGTGGATTAAATAAAGAAGGATTAAAATGATTGAATGAATGATAACAGGACAATGGGCTTCATTACAACATATTAAAAAGTGCTACCCAGACTGTGAGAGCCCAAGGAGGACTGAACGAACATGTGCTCCTGCCCCATGCTAAACAGTTCTGGGGGAAAACTGCATATGTCTGCAATTGTGATAAGCAATACTGAGATCAAACAACAATAATGTATCTACTCTTCCAAAAACTATCTCCTTCTGGAAAACAAGACTGTGCCCTTATTCATTGGCTTACGTATCAAGACTAACAGCATCGATGCAATGTGGGTGCCCTTACCTCCTTGTGCAGAGTGGTCAAAAGCTCTTAAGTTAGGAACTCCACCCAGCTCCATCCACTCCACCCAGTTCCCTACCTCGCAGCCAGTTCTTCACCAGTCAAGAAACAGAGAAGATTGAAACTCAGTACAAACCATCCACTCTCAAATATTACTAATAATATTTTTTATTTCTTATCTTAAAGATAGAATAAGACTTGTTTTAGTAAAATAAGCTTTGAAAACTTAACTTTGCTTGATCAGAAAGCCTTCTGGGAAGTCACCAGCCAGTACTGCAAAGCCTCTTAGCACAGAACCTGGACAAGCCCAGTGGGCAGTGAGCCTCAGTTATTGCTGGGACTGTGAGCCCTGGACAGTGAGGAGGATATATGAGGTTGACAAGTATGATTTTCTAGCCAGCCCCTTCCAATGCCTGGGTTGGAAGAAAAAGGAAATTGTGAACCTCTTAATTTCTCCATACATTATTTATTCACACATTCATTTGACCAATATTTATTGAAGACCTCCATTGGACTAGACACAGGAACACAAGAACTGGAGAGTCAAATGGAAGAGATGACTATGTGCGGCCCTCAGTGCAATGGCGTGTAATGAGGGCTGCAATGGTTTCTCCCGCAGCAGTGGGAACACGGAGAACAGAGGGGCCTGTTCTGCCCGCAGAGTCAGGGAGTGCCACAATATGCAAATGACAAGGCGTGGGCTCCAAGGTATAGAAGACGATCAGACACTGCTAGAAAGACAAGGTAAGGTGAGCATTTCAGACATAAAAAGCAGGAGAGCAAAGATTCAGAGATGAAGAGGTTGGTGTCCATGGGGTTGTAAGTGATTTGTCTTTTCTGGAACACAGAACTTGAGAAATAAACATGGAAAGTTTAATCGGAGCCAGATAATCAAATGCTGTCTTTTAAAGGATGTTTAGCTTGATAAACCACCAACGGATTTTAAGTAAGAGAATGACAGGACAAGATTTATATTTGGGAACATTCCTTCTGATAGCAGAGTAGAAGGTACATGGGAAGACAAGGTGGTACTGGGGACAGAGGGTACCTGGTAAGCATCGGATTTATTCAGTTAAGAGACAGTGAAGGTTGGAACTGAAATGTGAGTTAAACTGTATCCTCCAAATAAGTTCAAGTCCTATTTCCCAGTGTGTGAGAACATGACTTTATTTCCTAATAGGGAAATAATAATGTCTGACATGTAATCGAGTTAAGGTACGGTCATAATTGATTATGGTAGCCTCTAATCCAATCTCTGGTGTCCGTAGAAGAAGAGGAAAATCTGGACATGGATCCACACAAATGGAGACACTCATATGACAGTGTGACAGAGATTGGAGTGATGAGTCTGTGGGCTAAAGAATGCCAAGGATTGTCATCAGTCACTAGGAGGTATGGCGGGAACAGAGGAGTCTGCAGATAGCAACCCACATCGGCCTCTACGTCAGACTTCTGAG
Organism: Glaucomys volans; assembly: GCA_020662805.1. Classification (NCBI taxonomy): domain Eukaryota; kingdom Metazoa; phylum Chordata; class Mammalia; order Rodentia; family Sciuridae; genus Glaucomys; species Glaucomys volans. Next base: position 124,745 of record JAJEJO010001368.1, on the reverse strand, counting down.
CTCCAAAACTGTGAGATTACAAACACTGTTTGAAACCACCCGGTTTGTGGTATTTCACCCTAGACAAGGCCTTGGGCCACTGTAGAAAATTACCAGGAAAGGAAGCAGAGAACGGACAGAGGAGGAGAACCTCCCAAGGTCTGTAATTAAAAACTGGTATTCAGAGAAGATTGAACATGACATTTAGACAGGGGCGAGGACCCAGGAGGACCCATGGTTCTGTGCTCTCATCAGTGTTGGGAACGACAAGCATAGGTGTCTGGGAGCTGGAGGAGGCTGGCAGGAAGGTGCCTGGCCTGGTCTGTAGGCAGGAAGGAGAGGCAAATCAGGGGTCTTACACCGCCACAGGAGCAGAGCCCATCACAGACAGGAGCACAATCTTAGGTCCCTGCTGGAGACTCTGGGGAGAGCAACAGGCATGCTCCTCGGCATCACATGCTGTGTGACAGGAAACAGGCTCCTCCTGCTCTCCTCAGTCCCAGGGCTAATGGGTGTCAATCACACCTTGATGGATGCCATGATTTAACTGTCTTGTCCACCCATGCCACATGACTCACGCCCCGTCTGCTGTGAGCATCTGCTTCCCGTGCGTCCTCAGCACTTCCTGCACTGACCTCCCCACTTGGGTTCAGTAGCCGTTGCCTGAGCTCCAGTCCCCAGCACCTAGTTAGCCTCCTAATTTTCACTCTCCGCCTCCAGTCCTCTTCTCTTTTCCTTTTTGTCCCCAAATCCATCTCCACATGTATCCAAAGATGGTTTTCTTAGACATAAACCTGATCACGGGAATCTCTCCCAGTTCTGCAGGGGGATCTGACGTCCCCCTTTCACAGTCAGCCTCTGGGTACTTCTCCAGCCTCATATCTGACCATCCCGTACATGGTCAAGTCCCATTGCTATCCTGCTGCTCGGAGTTCTTCACACTCTATTCCATCTTTTTGCTTCTCCCTGACCCAGGGTGACTTGCTCATCTCATCTTTGTTGGGCTCTTTTTCCTGCTCAGTGCCACCTTCCCTGCCTGTCCAGTTCCTAAGCCAGTGCAAGAGCTGTCTACCTTGTCCTCCTGGCCCCCACTGTGGACTCCAGCAGTGTCTCTCTGATCCTGCACTGTGCTTGATGTGACTCCCTCTAAACGGACTGCAGTCACAGAGGAGAGGCTGCTCCACGGTGGTAGTTGTAATACCAACACCTAGAAACTGACTTGTAGTAGGCCCTCAGAAGCTATGCGGAACGAGAGCAAAGCCACCTCAGTCCTGCTGAGGGCTGGCCTCCAGGACAACAGCATCCAGCATGAGCACCCTGGGGCTTTCCTATCAGGCCAGGTGATTTATGAGCTGTGTGATTCCTCAGGCTTCACATACCAGGTGTCACCTCTGCATTCAGCTTCACTGATCAGGAAAATGAATTCGATCCTGGCTCTGTCCTCTGGTAGCAGCTTGCCAGGAGAAGTCGTTAATGCAGTAAATTATCTTCCCAGCTGTTAGGATCCTGTACTGTCTTGTTTCCCTTCTTTTAGTTCAGCTGAGCATCAATTTGTGCTGCGATATTTACATGAACGTCTTCATTTCCTCAGCACCATTGTCCATCTGTTTGGCTGAGGGTGGAATTACCAAGCTGTGGCCAGGAACGGAGGCGTTCGCCAGACCGGAGGGTAACTTCTCCCCAGAGAGAGGGGCAGCCCCATCCCCAATTCCTTTGCCCCTGCTTACCACAGAATGAAGCCTGGCGAGCACCAGAGAGGAGATTAGAAAGCCTACGCAGGGAGTTAGAGACAGAGCATATTTGTCTTCTCTGAGCCTGACCATACTGCAGAGGCTGATGGGAGAACACAAAAGAAGCACCCTGGCCTCTTTAGCTGGGACGCAGTCTCAACTCCGCATCTAAGGAATGCGTCATTCATTCATTTAAGATAGCCAACATGAGCCTGCTGTGAGCCAGACATCGGGAACTAAGAATGTAGAATGCCTCTGAATTCATATTTCCTGTAACCCATCAGGTCAACAAGAATCTCTTAAATGTCTACTGTATACCAAGCAGGATTCTAAGTCCCAGGGATGAAGCATTGGTCAAAACCAAGGCCATACCCTCGAAATCTGAGGAGGTGATGCTTAATCACCAGATTTGGGGAAAAAAAAAAAAACAGCTCTTTTGAAGCCTGCAAGACAGAAAGGAGCTTGGTATGTTCGGAGAGAGAGAGAAAAGGGAATGGAGTGGGTGTTTTGAGTGACTGCTGGGGATGGGGCTTCTAGAAGCAGGCAGCAGCCACGGTGTGACTGTCAGATCTTATTCTAGGTGTGATAGGAAGACATTAAAGGAATTTAAGAGATGTTCTGACATTTTCTGAATGTCAGACACTGAAAAAGGACCACCTGGTTGGCCTCTGTCAGGGAGGGGACTGCCCAGAAATGAGGCTGGAGGCAGAGGGACAGTTAGATTGACTGCTTTGGCCAAGGCAAGGAATGAGGCAGCCTGAACAAGGGCCGGTGAACATGGAGAGGGGCGATGGATTGAAGCAGCACAAATGTTGTGGTGAAGTGGCCAGGACCCCCTAATGATAGAGAATGGGTGGTGTGAGAGAGACAGATGAGCCTGACTCTCAGGTTTGTGGCTAGAAATACTCTGTGGATGGCAGTGCCATTTATTAAGGTTAAGAAGGCCTGGGAGTGGTGAACCAATGTGCAGAGGAAAATCCATAGACCTCTTACGGGCATGTTGTGCTGGAGATGCCTATCAGACACCCAAGGGGGATGTCACGTGGCCAAGATAGGGCGAGGAACATGGAGAGGAGGAGGCGGCCAGTCCAGGCCCTGGAACGGGGTGGTTCAGACACACTGCAGATTGGAGGGAACTCGAGTGACTGAGCCTGTCATACGTAAGGCTCTCGACTTGAAGTCTCAGGTGCGTGGCCTCATTGCACCACACTGCAAGAGAGATGGGCCCCCCCATGGTGCCAGGCTTAGGAGGAAGAGTGCTGCAGCTCATTCACATCTGTAACCTGCCCCACCACTCTCTGTCAGTGTGATCTTGAGTTAGTCCCTCAACCTCGCCATCCTTTGTTTCCTCATCTGCAACTGGAAATAATAATACACAGTTAGTACATACAAAAATTACCAAAAAATAATGATTATGTATCATTCTTCTGTTGTGGGTTGATTGTTTCCCATGAGACAATCACCCTCCATCCCTAACTCCTGGCCCCTGTGAAGGTAAGTTGATTTGGAAAGATGGTTAAAAGGAGATCATACAGGATATGGCTCGTGTCCTTAAAAGAGGAGGGAAGTTTGTTTACAGAGAAAGATACACAGAGAGAATTCCACATGAAGATGGAGATGCTGCCACAGCCAAGGCCTGCCGAAGGTGTCAGCAGACAGCAGAAGCAGGAGAGAGGCTTGCAGCAGATTTTCCCCTGAGCTGCCAGAGGATCCAACCAATACCTGTTGACATTCCAACTTCAGACATCTAGCCCCTGGAAGTGTTAGAGAACAAATTTCTGTCATTGTAAACCACCTGATTTGTGGTATTTTATTGTAAGAGTCCTAGGAAACTAATACAAGTTCTGTTCCACAAAGGATATCCAAGTTCTAAGGAGCCACAAGGCAAAAAGTGGGTGTCCCTGAACCCAAGGGAGAGCAATATGCATTCCTCCATTCAGCACCTGTGAAATGGGGGGTGCACTCTTAGAAGCACAGTGGGCAAATGAGCTAGTCAGTGCCCTAGCAGGACCTGCAATCCGTGGATGAAGCAGACAGAAAACTGAGCAAGTTCAACAGGGTGCTGACACCAGGAGACGATTGTGGGTTAGAGAGTCACTGTGATAGGCGAAGGGGTCAAGAATTGGACAAGGTGATGTAGACTTGCATGAGGAATAGCAGAGGTAAGGAGTAGCCAGCACCTGCGGAGCCTGGGAAGGAATCAGGCAGCGTGGTCCTTTCCGGCAAGCTGCCTAGCACTGTGCAAAATCCATCTGTGCACCCTCTCCTGGAGTCCTCACCCAGCACCCAGAGGAGGGGGCTGTTCCACAGGTGAGAACCATGAAGCTCGAGGGGCAGAGTCACTAGCCCCAGGGCACATGGTCAGTACCTGCAGACAGGACCCACAGGTACTTCTTGGCCCATGACCTGTACCCCTGATGCTGTGCTTGCTCTCATCTTGATACTGGCTCCCTGATCTTGTACAGGCACTTACTCTCCCTGAAACTCTGTCTCCCCATCTGTAACCTGGAATGCAGACCTTGAGTGTGTACATCACCCCTCCCTGGACACCAGCCTGGTGGCCTCAGGTGGGCTTCCCCAATGGCAATGAGGTCACAGTGTCACCAGGCCAACAATAGCCCTTATCTGAATTCTCCTCAGTTCCTTCTGAACATTGATAGAAGAGTTAAGAACTTACTGGGTTTTTTGCAATACCATCAGGTGGATCAGAGGCAGAGAGGCCAATTAAGGAGAGGCGAAATATTCTGAGAGTTGGTCAGAAACACACAAAAAAGATGACAGAATAATTGAGGGATAAGGGCTCCTAGCAAAGAATAGATCTAGCAAAGTGCATCCACAGGAACACAGCCCTTTTATCTCACTCTGATGATAGACAGCTCCAGTCTGCTTTACAAATCCACCTGGCTGCCTCAGGAGGTCATGGATTCCATTCTAAAATGAAGTTCCAAATGGGTGCAGCAGATCTGACCTCCATCTGGGGCAATTCTAAAGAAGCAGAGGGCCTCTGGCCGAACTATGGAGAAGGGATACGGGTGCAGCACAGATGTCTCCACAGAGGGAAGGGACACAGATGCAGACCAGGCCATCCCATGCGCTGTCCTCAAACAGAGAAACAATACTGCTTGCCTAGTGACTGCTTGTCACGTGCTTGGTAAATTCTCTTCTATCCTTTAGGAAACTGAGACAGGAATATTTGAACCCAAGACATCGTCCTTGCAAGTGCGTGCTCTTAATCACTTCTATAACACTTCTTAAAGCCCATCCACAGGAAGGAACTGAGGGAAACAGGGATTTAGTCAGCTGTCAGAGGATGCCAACTTAGACTTTCCCTCTCAAAACATAATACCCCATACATGGGGACAAGGTGGGGGAAAGAAGTAAGCAAGAGTCTAGCAATTCTGCAGAGACCCCTGGAGGCTGCCACCAAGCCATGCCAGGTAGTTTGAAGGGCAGGTCCTGCAACCTGCAAAGGATGGACTCATTTCTGCTGGATCAGGGATCTAATGGGAAAAATTGCCTGAAAAGAAAACAGATCACTGATGCTGGTCAAGAAAATATTCAGTGTGTTACTGGCAGAGAGTATTTATGTCTTAGAATGGTTGATGTTTAGCAGTGCTTTGAACAGATGGAGACCTAAAAGTAAAAAACATCCAATTATCAGGAAATCAACAGATTCTGCAGGACAGTGTTCCCTGTACCCCCTGGCATGCAGCCTGACACAGATCACAAGGTGGCCTGATGGTCATGTGTGAGCCAGCACGTCTGTGTGCATCATTGGAGGTGTTTGGTGGCATGGAGCCAGCCTCTGCAGCCTTGGGAAGTCTGACCACCAAGTGAGAAGAGAGTGACAGTTCTGCACCATACCAGGAGCTGTCTCTGGTCATGTGACTTCTTCGATGTAGGGGTAGAGTCTCGGGTGCCAATTCTGGCAGCCCTTGAATTGTCCATCTGTTAAAAACTAGAATGAAACTCCAGCTACATAAATTAGGTGAATGACTGGACCTCCCCAGGGCGGCTTCTTCTACTCCAAAACGAGGTTAAAAATAGTCAGTACTGTTGGAGGAATTAAATCAAGTACTGTGCATCAAACCCGTTGCTGGGCACAACAGAGACGCCCTGTTCTTTCCAAGAGATCCTGTGTGTGTGTGTGTGTGTGTGTGTGTGTGTGTGCGCGGGTGCGCGTGCATGTGTGCGTGCATGTGCATGCGTGTGTCTGTGCATGTGTGCACGTGTGTGTGTCCATGTGTGTGTGCATGTGCGTGCATGCATGTGTGTGCATGTGTGTGTGCACGTGTGTATGTGTGTCCATGTGTGTGCACGTGTGTGTGCATGTGTGCGTGTGTGTGCATGTGTGCGTGTGTCTGTGTGTGTGTGCGTGCGTGTGTATGCGTGTGCATGCATGTGCATGCGTGTGTGTGCATGTGTGTGTGTTTGCACAGGCACACACGTGCATCTGTGTGAAAGGCACATCCCTGATGACAGAGCAACGTCACAACGTGCAGTTTGCTAGTTTTCCCAGGAAGGACTTCATGGAGGAGGTGCTGTTTGATCGGTGCTTTCAAAACAGAGAAAGAAGAGGGAGAGGGTCCTCCAAACAAAATGCCTGTACTGCAGGAGGGGCCAAGTCCCCTGATGCTTGGTAAACAGAGGACTTGCTCCATTTCCTGGTTGCTTCAGAAGCCCATCCTTTGAATTCTAAATGACATAACGAAGTCCTCAGTACCTGCCACACTCTCTCTCTTTATTTAAAACTCTAGTTCTCTCTACTGACCACCCAAGGTCTTGACCAGCACCCTCAATTAAGGATAATCCCTGTCCCTTCCTGGTATCCAGCAGGCCACATCTGACAGTGTGGTCCCTCCTAGAATTCTTTTCTTCCTGGAAAACAGAAAAGCCCGAGAGAAGATTCTTGACCTTGATTTACAAACAACGTGTGGGCCACTCTTGAGCAAGTGGGGTTGGGAGCAGCTGGCACATTCATTACCCTGCAATCTGAAACTTTCTAATCATTCCTTCAAAACAAGACTCAGAGTCCCCCAGTTATAGAGGACTGAGGGCAAGGTCAGGGGAGGTCCTCCTCAAGACCCCTGCAGCAGAATCACTAAGCAGCCAGAGAAGGAGTCTCCCTCAGCTGCCCCATAAGACAAACTGTGTCTACCCAAAGTGGGGGATCCAGAACTATCCAAGACTTATTGAGTGAGACACCAAAAAACTGTGATCCTTTTTCTAAAACAGCCAAATACCAGCCATTCTTGGTCCAGAACAGCATCAGGCACAGAGCAGGGACCCAACAGGTGCCAGCTGTGGGTGGAGGATCAGCAGAGACAGTGCCCTCCAGACACAGGAGCATTGACTGGCAGCAGGTGCCATGGTGAGGGGCTCCCTGGAGCTCACTGCATTGCTGGGCATGGCAGGAGCTATGGCTGCAGGGGAGAAACTGGAACATTCCAAGCCAGACTAGAGGACTTTCCTTCCTTTGGGTGTTTCTAATGGCCCTTGAAATGGGACACTGAGTTCCAAAACTCTTTCTAGTCTGAGCTATAGCCAGGACATGAATAAAAACCATTAATATTTATTCATTCTTCTTAATAGTTAGGCAAATGTTCTTCATGCATTTATTCAGCAAAGGCTCATTGAGTCTCCAACTATGCCAGACACCATGCTGAATCCTGAGAACATGCTAGTGAATAAAACAGACACAGCCTAAGCCCTCACAGGCTTACACACCAACCTTGGAGACAGACACTAGCCAAGAAAGCAGAGAACTAAGCAACTAGTCACAGGTAAATGATGTTAAGTTACAGGAAATAGACCAAGAAGAGGTCATGGAGAAAAGGCAGGTTCCTGGGCTGGAGGGAGACCTTCCTGAAAGGTGACATTTCAGAAACCTCATGAAGCAATGCACAGGAGTCCAACAGGCAAAGAGCAAGGGATGAGGATCCCAGAAGGCCTTAGGAAGGGAAGGACATATTTGAGGATCTGAAGGTGGCCAACGAGGCTGGAGGAGGGGAGAAACATTTTATCTGCAGGCCGGCATGACCTGGAGAAGAAAAGGACCCAGGGAAATCTAACACTGATATCCTGTAATGATAATATCAACAATGACAGCAGCTCCCACTTGCGGTCCTTCTGTTTCCATTCCTGTCCACTCACCCAGTTAGCGCCAATCTATATCCCTGGGCATGAGTAACCCAGGGACTACCACCTCCAGTCACACGAGACAGTTCTGGTAGACTTGGAAGTGAATCCTTCTCCCATGAAGTTTTCAGTGGAGACCCCAGCTGTGGCCAACTTCACTGCAGCACTGTGATTGAACGTCCTGAAGAAGGAGGCCTCCAGCCAGGCTGGCCCAGATTCCTAGCCCACGCGTACCACGACATAGTCAGCACAGGGGTCAGCGTGCCCAGCAACCAGCTCCTGCCCACTGCCCGTGACATCATTTATGGTGGAGCTTGGGGCTCTACAGTGTCAGTCCTGACCCGTGCCCATGGTCACATGGCCCTGACTCTCTGGAGTGGTCATTTAGTGCACAGGTCCTATAGAGTTTACTCCTTCTCTCCCCTGAGCCACTGGACACCAGGGCAGGACCACAACTCCATGGTGGAGGCTCTGACCTCCAGACTAAACAGGAGGACCTGTGAAAAACTCCTGTCCTCTGCGTCAAATATGTCCTTAAACAGGGCTCATTCTCAATGTGATTCTAATAATCAAGAAAATAAATTAGATCCCAGAATCTCTTTTAGTCTGGATAATGGCTCATTCCAGGAAGTCATTAATGCAGTAAATCACACTCACAACTGTTGACACCGTGAAAGCATGTTGTTTACCTTCCTTTGATTCAGCTGAGTATCAATTAGCCCAGTGATATTTACATAAATATCTCGATTTGGACGGCACAATTGTCCATCTGCTTCTAGAAAGATTTAATTAGGTCCGCGTTGCTAGGGAAGAAGAAATTAATCCTTTTCAACATTAACCTTTTCGATTAATATGTGTTTTGTGATGTATTGTGTAACATGCCTTGTTATGTAAATTGGACAAACTGGAACATTTCAGGCTGAGAAATGATGTCCTGTAAACTGAACATAGAACTCTCTTTCCAAACCTTGACAATAAATGTGCACTTACAAGCTTTTGTACCTCTTGGAGAAGGTTTCCATTCCTTTCTTGAAGGCTTCTCTTCAATGTTGCGTGTCTGTTTTGGTCAGCTTTGTCACCACTGTGACTAAAAGACCTGACAAGAACAATTGTAAGGAGGGAACGTTTGTTGAGGCTCATGGTTTCAGAGGTCTCAGTCCACAGATGGCCAACTCCAATCCTCAGGGCCCAAGGTGAGGCAGGACATCATGGTGGAAGTGTGTGGAGGAGGAAGGAAGCTCAGGACATGCAAGGAGAGAGAGAGAGAGAGAGAGAGAGAGAGAGAGAGAGAGAGAGAGAGAGAGAGAGAGA
>JAJEJO010001368.1:98485-115577 GCA_020662805.1 Glaucomys volans | reverse complement strand
AGAGAGAGAGAGAGAGAGAGAGAGAGAGAGAGAGAGAGAGAGAGAGAAACCATTCCCCTTACCACAGACAAGATAGAAACCCCAAGGGCATGCTCTCAGTGACCCTCCTCCTCCAGCCACACCTGACCTGCCTATAGTTACTGTCCTAACAGTGGACTAATGCACTGATGAGATTTAGGCTCTCAACCCAATTATTTTACTTCTAAACCTTGCATTGTCTCACACAAGATCAATTGGGGACACCTCACATCTAAACCATAATAGTGTCCTTTAGTCACTTATGCCTACTCTACACTGTCTAACTCCTGCAGGAACTCTTGACATCACATCTTCTTCCTCAAGGTGTAAGGTCTTCCTAGGATGCCAAGTAATATCAGGATCCTATTATCATATGTGTCTCATCTAGGGCAGTGTCCCTCCATGAGATTTTGGATTCCTCATCCATTACTGTTTTATTAATGGCTAACTAACGTGGAGATGTTAAGTGTATATTGGTTGAATGGATGAGCAAAACCAGAATCTCAGGTAACATTACTTCATGAACTCAGAGTCCGCCAGCCCAGCTCAGAGAGGCAAGCATCTGGTTACAGCCATAGGATCACAGGTTTGAGTGCACACAGCAGCTCCCCTTCCTCCTATCTGCACAGACCTGAACAGATCCTGCTCCTGATTATCCCCTTTCCTGAGCACTGTGCACACAGGCGAGTTCAATGACCTCCCTCACTGATTCAGTTCAAATTTTCCAAGGTGATGCTATTCCAGGAAAAGGTCTCTTGGACTTCATTCCTTGGAATCTCTTCTCCCTGGTCTGTGGTCAGGTATTTCTCACCCTCTGGAAGCCTTCCATGTAACTTCCTAAAATCTTCCCTCAGTCCAGGGTGGGGATGAGAATCAGCATAATTAGAGCCACCAGATAGATGTCCCCACACCTGGGCACTGCCACAGGTTCTCACACAGATACCTAAGTCTGCAGAAACCCTGGAACATACACATCTTCTCCATGTTCTCAGATAACAAAATAAAGACAGAGAGGTAAAAGATCTGCCCAAAGTCAAATAGCAAGTAGAATAGAACCTGGATTCTTAAACTAAGATCTGTCTGACTCAGACGCCCTCCTGCTTTGCCATCAGGTCATAGTGTCCCCAGGGTCTTCACTGGACCAACACACCCAGTGCTGAGCAAAGTGTTGTCTACAGGTAGAACTCTGTTAAGCCAATCGGCCAGAGCGAAAACAGCTCAGGACAGCTGGTCTTAAAAGATTTTAGCTGGTGCATGCCTGTAAGCCCAATGCCTCTGGGGGCTGAGACAGGAGGATTGCAAGTTCAAGGCCAGCCTCAGCAACTTAGCAAGACCCTCAGAAACTTAGTGAGACCCTGTCTCAAAACTTAAAAAATAAAAAAGGAAAAAAGGCTGGGGATATGGCTCAAAGATAAAGCACCCCTGGGTTAAAACCCCCGAAACCAAAAAAAAAAAAAAAAAGTGGCTCTCTTTGTGTTATTTCCTCTTTCAGAATTCAGCCCTCTGTGAATTGGTTGACAAAATTTGCATTTCTAGAGCAGAGACTGACCAACTGTTTCACAAAGAGCCAGAGAGTAAATATTTTTGGCTTGGCAGGCTATACTCTCCCTGCCACAGCTTCTTAACTCAGCGATTGTAGAAGGAAAGCAGCCATAGAAGAGAAGTAATGAATAGGTACACGTGTAGCTACATTCCATAAACCCCATTTACACCCGGCCAGGATGGATTTATCCCATTGATTCGCTGACCTCTGAAGAGGAGGGAAAGTGGACTTGATATTTTTACCACTTACATTATCTGTGCAATGTAATCCTCATGTTAATACTTTACCAGGCCTGGGTATTCGCTCCAGGAAAGACAAGGAAGCTGAGATTTCAGAGGACAGGGAGGGTGAAGGCCAAGGGTAATACCAATGAATGATGCAGCTGTAGCTTGAGCATAGCTCGGTCTCCCAAGCTGGGTGGTTGTCAGTGCTTGTTTGTCATTTTCCTTTAAACTGAGAATGTCTTAACGCTGAAACTGTGTCAGAATCCTTAGCCCTCAGGGACCCTCCTCCTCCATGTTCAAACTGTCCCTCCCTCTCCAAAGCCCTCTGCACATGGTGAGCAAGGAGGTAGTGACATGTTAAAACAGGGTGCCACCAAAAAACTTCCCTAAGAAAGTGACAAGAGGGGACAGCTCCAGACAGAAGCTCATTGAGGCCAGGTCAGTGCAGAGCAGGTGGTCAATATTTCAATATTGAATGACTTCCACGAATGGAGGAACTTGACGTCGGAATTCCAGTCGTGTTGATTAGGGTCCAAGCAAGTTAATAGTTAAGACCTGGAGCTCTGGGTGAGATTTACTTTCCCTAACTCCTGAGCTTATACTGACTAAGCTAATAACCTTGGGAAAGTTCCTTGTGGACGCACTTTAGTTTCCTCATCTGTACAAACACCAATAGAGCAAGCGAGGTGTGTAGATCACACCGCAATCCAACAAAGGCAGCAGCCATGCCAATGACGGCCTCTGTGGCTATGTGCTGATTGCACTGGCTTCTAGAGCCATCTTCTTGCCTTAGAGAAGAGCCAGGCAGAGTGGAGAAAGGGTCAAAGTTCTGCCCAATAGTACCTGGATCCCTGAACCCATTGGGCTGCCTGGTGAGGTGGATGGTCAAAGGCATCTTCAAAGGCCCAGGTCTAACAGACTTAGCAAAGAATTATAACAATCCTGCAATTACAAGAACATAAAATCATTGTGGTATACAACGTGAAGATGAAGGGGCAGCAACAACAAAGACAGGCAGTTCGGTTTACAAGGGACCCTGGGATGTTTTCACTGATTTTGCATTTTTATGAAGTTCCGTTAAGGACGTCACAGTGTACTTACTGAAATAAGAAAAACAGAACAGAGGAAAATTTCAACCAACTGGCATTTTAACATTAATGATATTTAACAGAAAAAAGCCTCACCATGCTCTAAAAAATATGAAATTACTTTTATTAATTGAAGCATTCATCAGATTACTCCTTTCTTAAATTGATTGAAGAGTTTTATTATGTTTTCAGAAATCTCTTGTGAATTCCTGTTTCTCCTCTTGCCACAGGCTGCTTAGCCGATTTTCTTTCCTTTTCTCCACCCTGTGTCTCTTACTGATTTCCATTCAGCAGAGGAACCATGAAATAATCTGGCTATTTGGAGGAAATACTGATGATCATTTTATGAGGTCTGCCTATCCCATCAGACAGACTTCATCAGAACTTCCTAGGAGGCTCCCAAGGCACAAGGTCATCCTCTTGCTATTCCAAATGGCCAGACAATTCCTTGACCAATTAACATCAGATCTTGAGTTTTCTGAGAGGTCTCTTATTTTCCAAAATTTCTTATTTTCACAAGAGATTTGGAGAACTATTTTATGTTATCCCTTAGGCCCCAACACTTATTCCCAAAAGAGAATTCCATAGGGAATTGGTAGTACTGGGTTCAAAGTCAGCTCCACCACTTATTAATAGTAGTCTTGGGGAAATCACCTAATTTCTCTGCATTTCAAGTCTGTTAATCTCCCTACCAGCCTCACCAACCATGTACACAAAATAGTTTCGACCATGTTATTCTCTTCTGAACCACAAACCTGGCAATTACTAGGCATCAGACACTCTGGTAGATGTTTGGACTCCAAAATGAGAAGACACAGAATCTGCTCCAGTAGAGAAGGCAGACACACAGCAATCAAGCCTGAGTTGGTATGCTGGTGAGCCAGGGAAACCTGGCTATACCCTGAGGGTAGAAAAGGCATAAGACATGATTCCAAGAAAAGAGAGGAGTCAGGGAGGAGAGTGTGACTGATTGGAAGAATGGGCACAGATACTGCCATGGAAGATTCCAGTACCTTCGGGGAAAGGGCCCAGCACACCAGCGTCAGAGCCCAAGGGAGCATGTGAGGGGGAGAGTTCGTGATGCACAGGAGGCCAGGTGGGACACAATAGCATAGACCATTGAGAGTTCGATGTGACAAACAAATAAAACAATTCCTAACATCATCAGATTCTTATTCGTGTTTAGCCATTCCACAACTTTTCATACCTCTTAATACAATTGCATTGTCCATTAAGTTTCAACATATGAGTTTGGGGGACATTTTGGGCCACAGTACCTTTGCATATCACAACCTGTGAGGCAGGGTTTATTTCTATCTGCTTTATACAGACAAGCACATAGAGGCCGAAAGAGTTTAAGACCCTCCTAAAGTCACCCCAAAGCCATCGAGCCAGGACTCTGACTTAATTCTGTTCGATGCCACTGCCTTCACTACTCTTAACCACTGAGCTCTCCTGCCCCAGCCGGGGTGTTGGCTTCATTGTACACTCGAGGAGGAGCCTATGTTGAACAGACAACAGGGTGGACCCCATATTCTCACCCCTTCATTAAAGAGGTACTCCCTTATTTAATTGCCTCTCTCAAGTGGGGGTCAGCATGACACTTCTTTCTAGCCAATTGCTCTCTATTTATGTACGATCTATCCAATTCTATGAATGCATTCTCCTGTCACGTACAACTAATTAGGACAAATAAAATTTTAAAATTAAAAAAAAAGAATAAAGAGCGATGGACTGTCGCTTTCATCATTTAAAATTGTGATTTCCCTTTTGCTAGGAGACCCTCTTCTTTGCTGACTTTGATGAAGTAAGAGGCCGTACTGGAAACGTCTGTATGACAAAGAACGGAAAGCAGCTTCCAGGTGACAGCAAGGAACAGAGTCCTCAGTCAACGAGCTCCAAGGACTGAGTGCTGCCAGCACTTGGGGGGAACGTGGAAGTGGATCCTCCTCCGTCAAGCTTTCAGCTGAGCCTCAGTCCCAGCCAACTGGACTACGGCCCTGTGAGAGGCCCAAAGGCAGAAGGCCTCCAGCTGAGCCGTGCCCAGATGCCTGGCCCAGCCCAACCGTGAGATGAAGAATGTGCACTGCCTCAGGAGGCTGATCAACAGGTCAGAAAGTAGGAACGGGCCTCTAAGAGCTCAAGCACAGAGTGCTCAAGGACAGAGAGGCATGTCTTCACCAGCTTGCCAACAGAGCAGAGAATAGACTGGAGCAGGCCAAGGAGGAGAGGCTGGCTGAGGGGCTCTTCCCAGGTGAGGTATGATGGGGACCTAAGGAATGGGAATGGAGGGACGGGGATGGAGGAAGAAGAGCACAGGAAGCTGCTCCCATGCTGATGGAGGCAGGTTCAGCAGAATGCTGGGTCTGGCTCGGTGTGTGGGGACAGGGAAAGGAGCACTGAGTTTGGACCCAATAGGATCATTGCCCTGGCCTCAGGAAGCACTGTGGACCTCGCTGCTCTCAGCAGCCACTCAGTGCACCGCCTGCCTGAAGCCACATGGATCTCTGGAGCTCCATCATCGCCAACAACAGGGTGCAGTGAGCACCTACGTGGGATAAGGACATTGCTTAGACCCTTTGGGTACCAAATCAAAAAGCAATTGGACATTCTTTGAGGTCATACGAGAAGCATTCTTCTAGAAATGCAGCCTACGCCTATGCTATTGCAAGGTCGTGGGACGTGGGGACCCTGTCTCACGCATCGCAGCTTCCTGGTACCCACAGCAGTGCCCACACGGAGCAGAAACGCACCATCTCTGCTAATTTGCTGATGAGACAGACTCCAGAGCTTTCAGGGACTTCAGGTGTCCCTCAAGTCACATGAGTCTAATTTCACTTAAAAATTCTTAGAGTTTCAAATGGACATGTTGAAAACCCATGCTTTCAGTCTCTTTTAATGAGAACTTTCTTTTTTTTAAGAATAATACATGGGCTGCCTTACAACCAACTCCACAGCCATCTGGAAGGCTTGGGCTGTTACTGAGAAGTGCTACAGGGCTATATATGGAGGCTGGCTCCCGACAAACTTGGAAACAGAGGGAAGCACTTTAGCAACCCACCTCGCTCCCTGCCACCCGCCCCTCTCCCCGTGAGCCCCCAGAGCTCCAGGCACAGACTCCTCCGTGCTTGCCGCCAAGTCACACAGCGTTCTGGAGATTAAAGATGCTGCTCTCTCCACAAACATGTCTTGCTTTATCAAGGTCACTGGAACAAGAAATACTTGTCTTGCATTTCAGGCATAGCAATTCCAGACTGGAAAGGAGTCAAGAATAAAACACTCTGTCGCGAGCTGCAGAAATTATAAGACATCTGCTGACTTCTTCTGTCCCTAAGAAGTCTCCTGGCCTTCACCAAGTCACTGAGCGCTCACCCTCAGGGCCTGTCTATACTGGTCAAGCACTGTCCTCTGTGCTGGAGGAATGGAGATGAAACCCATGCTCCTAAACTCGAGGGGTGTGGTCTCGAGGGGCACAGGAAGCTCATCACCCAGGCGCCTGTGTTGGTGGGGAACTGAAGAACTGCTTGGGTAAGGCCCACTCTAAACTACGGGCCATTCACCTGGTGCTGAGGAGGCTGGGACAGGATCCTGCAGGCCCAGCTGGGATGCATGAGGAGCCTATAAGCAGACAACAGGGACTCAGCCTGGGCACCAGGGGCGCACTGCAAGGAGGGGAGGTGGGGATCACAGTGTGGCCCCTCCAACTGCAACCCAGATGAATAAGAGTGGAGGTGAGGGTGTGCAGGAGTGAGGAGAGCAAATCAGGCCCTGTTGGATCTAGGAATGAAAATGTAAAGCACCCCGGTGGCCTGTCCAGACAGGAGTGGGTGCAGGGGTCAACTGCTGATGTCCCAGAAAGAGACCACTGTGGTCCAATCCCCAGCTCTGCAGCTCGCAGGCCGGCCCTGTGACCCTGAGGAATCTTGCTTCACACCTCTCCTTGTTCAAATGGGATTATAAGTACTTAACATTGTTTCCATGATTAAATGAGCCAATGGACCCAAAGCACTTGTGTAGGGCCTGACACAAAGGAAGTGCTGCCATTGTCACTCGACTGACCTGTACTATTCAGATGTGGACTGCTGGGGCACTGGGTTTTGTTTGTTTCTAATATCTGTGAGTTTGCATTTCTGTGTTCAGTTATTCATTCATCAAGCCTTGATCCAAGGACTGGTTGTGCGTCAAACCCAGGTAGGTGTGGCCTTCCCCTCCAGAGGCTCAGAAGGAAGCAGATGGGGAAGACAAGCAAAGGAAGGCTGGTGTCCAGGTCTACAGAGGGCAGGAGGGGACAAGGAGAGGAGGGGACAGCACAGGCAGGCTCCAGGGAATCAGGACGTGCTTCTACCTAAGCCTCAGTCCGTGGGTTGACCTTTAGACCTTTAATGTGTCCAAACCTAGATGTTGTGCCACCAGCAGGACCCTGGGACAGCAGAGCAGAGTGAGCACAGAATGAGCATGGAGATGTGATAGGCAAGGGTCTAGAGTGCTTGGCACCTGACATCTACCTGTCATGGTTTGGGTGTCCCCCAAAATCTCACATGTGAGACAATGCAGGAAAGTTCAGAGGAGAAATGATTGGGTTGTAAGAACCTTAACCCAATCAGCGAATGGATTAATTGAAGTGGTGGGTGTGGCTGGAGGAGGTAGGCATTGGGGTGTGACTTTGGGGTATATATCTGTATCTGGTGAGTGGTGTCTGTCTGTCTCTCTCTCTCTCTTTCTCTCTCTCTCTCTCTCTCTCTCTCTCTGCTTCCTGATGATGTGAGCTGCTTCCCTCTGCCACACTCTTCTGCCATGATGTTCTGCCTCACCTGGAGCCCTAAGGAATGAAGCCTGCCTTCTATGGACTAGGACCTCGGAAACCGTGAGCCCTCAAATAAACCTTCTCTCCTCTACACTTGTTCTGGTGGGTCTTTTAGTCACAGCAGAGAAAAGCTGACTAAAACACCACCCAAACACACCAGCAGGACCGAGGCTTGGGACATGACAGGGACAGCCTGGCTTCTGGGAGTGGTGGATGAGGAGGTGTGAGAATGAACCCCAAGGTGAGCATCTCAGGGAAAGAGGAAATGAGAGAGCAGTTCCTTAGAGCCTGGGGACTCCATGAAGGCAGGAGGGCCCAAGAGCAGAAGGATGAACTAAGCAGCTATGAGGGCAGACTGCTGGTGGAGAGGAGCTGAGGCCATCACCATGGGCAGAGTGCGTGAGTGCCACATGTCCAGCTGAGGGGCTGAGTGAGTGCAGCCTGTCCATCACCCTCATCTCAGTCACACGCTCACTGCACTGGACAGCACCCTGCCTGAGAAGGTTCCTGAATCCCACTCCGGAATGAGATACAATCACAGTCCAGTCATGCTGGACACATTAAAAATAACCTTGGAGTGACATTAGGCTTGTGTTTTTTTCTCATTTTTTTAAATTTAATTTTTCCCTCAACACTCATATGTTGACGGTCTCAAGGTGACCAAATCCCATTGCCCATGCTGGGAATCCACAGGCCTTTAAAGGGTCTACCTTTATGGGGCTTAAATTCCAGTAGAGAAAGAAACAGCACACAAGAATTAGACAAATAAATGGGAATTATCAAACTGTAAAAAGTGCCAAGTGATCTGGGAAGGCTTCTCAGAGGAGGTGATGTTTGGCTGAGAATGAAGTAGCCAACAGAAGGCAGCCATGCAAAGATCTGGGAAGAGAAGAGACAGCAAGGACAAAGACCTTGAGGTGGAGCCAGCTGTGACCCCCATTGGTGGGAGACAGCCCAGGGCTGCTGAGTGGCAGGGGGAGAGATGGACACGGGATCTGCACACACGTGACTGGTGCCCATGGGTACAGGTAGGACCCAGCTCATCCCAAGAGAAGGCTGCAGGAGCAAGCAGCGAAGCCCAGGGCTGGCTGGAGGTCCCCACAGTGGCCAGCCGGGAAATGCCAGCAGCCTGGATGAGAGCTGGGCAGTGGCAATGTTGCCACAGCTGTGTGCACCTGCGGGAAGCTTTGTGTGGGTCCTCTGCCTGCTCTTTTGTGTTCTCACTCTCTTGTGTCAGTGTAATCATGGGGGAGAGACAGGAACGGAAGAGAATTGACAGGCAAGAACGCCATTCTCCGTATTCTCTCTGCCCTCGGACATTCTCATGAAACTGGAGGTAATGAGGACTCCCTCCCACGAGGCAGACAGGAGAGCAAGAGAGGGAAGGAATGGACATTTGCTAAATACCTACCATATGCCAAAGTTCTGTGCCTGATGTTTTACTTTTTCTAAACTTCCCAATGCTTAAAAAGATGATTCCCTGGGCTCGTCAGCTCTCCATTGCTGTAACACAATGCCTGAGAAAAACACCTTACAGAAGGAAAGGTTTATTTTTGCTCAGTTTCAGAGATTTCAGTTCATGGTCACTTAGCTCCATGGTTTCTGGGCCTGTAATGAAGCAGAAGAATGTGGTGGGAAGAGTGTGTTAGAGCAAGCCGCTCACCTCATAGTTACTGGGAAACAAAACAGGGAGGGGGGATTAAAAAAATACCCTTCAAAGGCACATTCCACCCCCACCCCCTTCCTCCTCCTGCACGGCCCAGCTCCCAACAGTGCCTACAGCAAGGAACCAAGCCATTAGCACATGGTCTTTGAGGTTATTTGAGATCCAAACCATGGCATTGCCAGTATACAAATGAAGAGACTGAGCCTCAGAGATATCAAGCCGCTTGCCTGGCATCACCAGCTACCAGTTAGCAGCACCATGATTCGAACCTGTGACTCCATCTAGTTCCAAAACTGCGCTGCCAGGACAGTAACCATGAACCCCACCTGGCTCCCAAGCAATTGGAAAGTCACTGGTTCCAACCGAGATTTGCTGTAAATACAAACTATACCACTGGATTTCAAAGACTCAGTATGAAGGCAAGACTGTAAAATATCTCAGTAATTTTTATATTGATTACAAGCTGATTTGATAATTTTGGGACATGTTGGGTTAAACAAAATGCATGAGTGAGACTGGTCTTGCGGTGCTTTCTGCTGTCTGATGTGGTGACGATGAAGTTAACGCTGACCTGTGGCTCTTACTCATGGTTCCCCTTGCTTCCCTTGGAGCTGCTGATGGAGAAAATTACATAAATATGAAATGACAGAGTAAGAAAAACCTTTGTTCTCTCGCCCACAATGCACTGCCTCCCTCGGCTTCGTCCCCCTGCTGGGGCAGGCCGGAGTGAATGAGGGACATGGGGGCCCAAGTGGAGCCTGGGCTATGCTGGCCTGAAGAACAGGGGGCTCGGGTCTAGAGGCAGCTCCTTTCCTCAGCAGCTCGTCTTCCCTGGAGGACCTTTCACAGGGTGTGTCCTGGTCTTCAGGCAAAATTGCACCAAATGACAGGAAGCTGGAGCCGCTCTGGGAAGCTCCCATCTCCCCTCCTCCTGCTCCAGCTCATCCACCATGGGCCCCCTTAACCTGGCCCAGGTAAGGACACTCAGCAGCCATGCCCTGGGAACCTACCTTGATAAATGGTCTCAGTGGGAGATAGGAGTGATGGTGTTATTTAACTGTAGGAGAGAGGAGGAACGCCGTGGTTAAATTGCTGAGGCCTGGGCCCCACCATGGTTATCTAACACAAGCAAACTCCAGAGTCCTGGAGCAGCCCGCGGGGTCAGTGCTGCCCTCACCCCTTGCACAGACAGGGAACTGAGCACACAGTGAGTTTCTTGGCCTGGCCCAGGGCCACACCAGTGTTGGGTGGAGGCAGGATGAGCCCAGGCACTGACTCCAGAGCTGTGTGCCTAACTGCCACACAGCGGGGAAATCAGGGCAGAGAGGAGGGTCAGGATGAGGTGAGTGTCCTCTGCCCTCCTGGTAGTCGGGTGCCAGGTGAAGTGCCTTCAGATGCTCACCTACTCCTGGAATCTACTCTGGGCAACTTTTATCACTTTTTATCACGGGTACTATTACCATTCCCGATTTCCTGTTGGAGAAACTAGGGTATTAGAAAGCATCAAAGGTCATTCAGTTTCTGAACTTGAATTTTTGATCCCTGTGGGTGGGCTGGGGTGAGCAACAGGGGGAAAGAGGAGGAGCAGGAGAACTCAGGGGAAACACAACTCGTTGTCTTGCCTCCCCAAACCCATGTGGAGTTCCTTGAGGTTGAGACCAACCGCTCAGACCTCAGTGCCCTGCCTGATGCCATCATGGGCTGAGCACAGGACACACCTTCAGGCTGAGCACAGGACACACCTGCTTCCTGAATTCAAGGTGGACAGCTCTCCCCTGCAGCAACCTGGCTTTTGCACACAAGCCGCCCTGAAGATTCTTCTAGAATTAGTTTGCAGCAAAGAGCATGCAAGTTTCTCTTCTGGCCAATGAGCATTGCTCCCTTGAGGCCTTTTAGTAATTCTAGCCCACTGGCTATTTTCAGAGCCAGATTTATTATTTTTGTTCATGTTCCTGAAAGATGTCGAGAGTCCCATCCTTCTGTCTTATTACCCTCACACACCCTCCCACCTCGTTTACGGAGGGAGCATAATCCGGGGTCACTTTCCCGTGCTGATCCCAGCTAAAGATAGCCAGCTGCACATCTTGAGGACACAGTCCAGCCGCTGTGGCAGCCTCGGCCTCTTAGGTCACGGACACGCTGGAGCAGCAGGGGACCCGAGGGACACGGGCTATTTAGCTCTGTTTATGGCAGTTGCACTTTGAAAGTGGCTTTTCAAAGGAACTTCTTTCAATTGAGAAAGTGACATGAATTTGATGTGACAAAGTAAGTATGGTGTGATCAGGACAATGCCACGCTGCTAAGATATTTTATGTTTCTGATGCAGATCACAATTAATGCTTAGCGAAGGCAAGGACAGAAACGTCGTTTCATTGCGAGGAGCTGACATTGCCACCCTGGACTACTTGTTAGAAATTAATAAGATTTAGATTCTTATTTTTTTATTTTTGGCTCCAGCTCAGAGGGCCTTTTTTTTTTTTTCTAGAGAAATAGTATGATAAGCACAAGTGATCATAAACAGATTTGAGGAAGCGGGCAGTATGGGGGATGCAGCCAGAAAGATCAACCATTAATATTCACATAATAAAATGTGACACACAGAAACTAAAAGATGTGTTTTTTTGTGGTCACCAAATAATAATTGATTGAGGCAAAAATGCTCAATAGATGTTGTTCCAGTGACTATTGCTGCAGACCAGTTACTCCTGTGATTTTTGTCATATTTTTGTGCATTGGCCCGTCTGGACTGTCCCTGGTTGCAATCATGTGGCTGCTCTCAGTTAACAGAGACTCAGCCACCGTTAAGGCTTGACTGGCAGCATCCACAGTGGGTCACTCACAAGGCGGCAGCTGGAGCTGGCTGGTGGCTGGCGGCTCAGCTGAACTACTGACCAGAAACTCCTGGCTTTTCCAGCTTGGCCATCATGGGTGCCAGATTCTCGCCTGGTACTTGGATTTCCCAAGACCAGCAGCTCAAGAGGACAACATGGAAGCTGCAGGATCTTCAACTAGGTGGCCTCAGAGGACACATGGCTTCATCTCCCCCGTACTCCACTGTGCAAATCAGAAATGAAGAGTTATGAGGTCAGCAGCTTATTCTAAGACCGTTTAACAATTAAAAGAAGAATAAGAGAGATCTTTTTTTAAAGTGTGACAAAATATTAAGAACAAATGAATGCAGGTCAATATCATGTGAATGCTGAACGTTTTATTTTTGCAAATTTCCTGACCTTTTGTAATTCTCTTTAAAAATTTACAAAACAGAGCCAGGCATGGTGGCAACTCAGCAAGACCCTGTCTCTAAATAAAATAGGAAAAAGGGCTGCAGATGTGACTCAGTGGTTAAGTGCCCCTGGGTTCAATCCCTGGCACTGAAACACACACACACACACACACACACACACACACACAAATATTTACATAGCAATATAACAAAAATTATGACCAATGTAATAAGCTCTTAGAAGAAAAAGATACATAGACTAAAAGAAGAGTGTCTATAGCTCATAGATTTCTTAGATGTAGGTGTGATATTTCTAACAGATAACAAACACACCATATTAGAAGAGTTGAAACATACTAAAGAGACATCAAACATTTAAAACTTTATAATAGTTATTAAGGCACATCAGAAAGCCCTGTGTGTTTGATGCCAGACTATGATGCACATGCCTCACCCTTCATGCAGCGTCGTCCTGTCTGGGATTAGGGATTTTTGCACTGATGGGAGCTGTGGCGAATCTCACATCATTCCTATTCTGCTCCAGCCTGTGAAGGTGTTATTTCTCCAGGCAACTTGCCCAAGATCTCACTCTGACAAACAGTAGAGGCACAGTCTAAAGCCTGCCTCGTCTGTCTGCATCAAAGCCTTTTCTCTTTTCCTTCCTCCAGCACTATATGCCAATTTTCAATAAAGAGACAGCGATGTCACATGTCCATGTCTGACGCATCAAATGCCTAGCCTTCGATACTGACACTGGGAATTGTAGCCTCGTCAGCAACAACCTGCATGAGCAGTGGGTGCGATCCCCGTGGCTGCCCTGTGTCCCTAGGTGAAAGAAGAAGCCTGATGGGATGTGCCCAGTGAGTGTGGCTGGTTGAATCCACACCCCCCACACACACTTCTTCAGGGAAAGGAGCCAGTGCCCAAGTTGTGGTGCACAACTCTCCCATGAATGGCCCAAGGGTCATGGTGGACGGCAAGCTCACTGTGAATCAACCTGCTGCCAAGGAAAGCTAATCTGAATTCAAATTTGATTCACTGGAGATTCCATTTATTTTATCACTTTAGAGAACTCAGAGAAACCTTAGCAATCTAACCTGATAATTTTCACAGATGAGGAAACTGAGGCCCAGGGGAGAAGGATGCCTTGGTTGGAGCAGCAAGCTAATTAGTAGAAGAGACGAGCACGGCCTTTAAGACAACAGCATGCAGATCCCATGGAAGATGGCGAGCATGCCCGGACTCAGCTTGCTTTATTTTAAAAAATCACGTTCTTCCCCTTTTATTGAACTACAAATGATCTGACAAGCTTGAAAATGTGAATAGACCCAATGCAGTTGGCAGTAGGATACAGGACACTCAGCTCCCCAGTGTGGCTGACTTGATGCCAAGGGAGTCTTAGAGGGGTTGTGTGGGTTAGGGTGTCTGTCAACAGACACAGGGCAAGTTCAGCCCTGCCAACAGGTCCAGGAAACTGAGTAGGCAGCAGGAGTCAAAAGGACCTTGGAGAGAAGGAAATCCCTCTGAACCTGGGTAGGAAAAAAGGAACCAGAAGCATTCTAAATTGAGGGCACCTTCCTGCAGAGCATTAGCCTGTTGGACAAAAGCAGGTGTCTGAGGGTTTGGAGGAATAAGAATGCATTGTCTTGCAGCGGGGAGCTGGGTATAAAATTGCAGGGAAGAAAAGCATGCCCAAATTTTTCTATGTGGAGAAAGTGATGTGGGTTTGTGTGTGTGTGTGTGTGTGTGTGTGTGTACACACCTATATATGTGTGTGTTTGTGTATTGTGTGTGTATATATGGGCATGTGTGTATGTATGTGTGAATTTATACAGTCAAAAGAAGTCCAATCAGCAAAGAGAGTCTGTATATCCCACTTTTGGGGCCAGAGGCATGCACCTGGGCACTGGAGCCACTTGAGATGGATTTCCAGGCCCCTTCCATCAGACACGCCCTGGAGAAAGTGACTGACCACAGAGCTTGGAATGTGGGCAACCTCCGGGTTCAAAACCCACCCCCAGGGCTGGGGTGGTGGCTCAGTGGTACAGCGCCTGCCTGGCACATGTGAGGCACTGGGTTTGATCCTCAGCACCACATAAATAAATAAAATAAAGATATTGTGTCCATGTACAGCTAAAAAGAAATATTTAAAAATCCCACCCACAACCCTTGATGCTGGTCCCGGGGTGGCGCTGTTTGGAAAGTGCACCCGGGCTTGCAGGAGTGATAAGCTTCAGGAAGCCCGTCAGAGGGGCCGGCATGACTGACGTGGCTCCTCGACAGATTCCAGACTTGATCTGTTGGTCTGCAGAGTAATCAAAACACTGTGCGCTCGGAGTTCCCGGACCTGATGAGAAACGTAGTAGGGCCGTCTTTATTGTTGTAATTGCTCTGATTCTCGGGGCCTCTGTGTCTATTGATTTAGAACTGATTCCTCTTGCAGTTTATTGCAATTTACCGCTTTGCTCTTCATGTCAAAGACCCAATATAATGTTCAGCCAAAAAAATAAGGCACTCCATTCTGATGATGGCATCTGTGGTTCATCCATCAGCAGGAACAGAGTGCTTACTGTTACACAGTCCAGAGGAAGCCATGATGAATTTGAAAAGTTGCCCCTGGAAGGTATGTACTTAAATCTTTGGATTATCACCTAGGTTTGGGAAAGCCTGGCAGCCTGGCCTTCTGGAGCCAAGGAGAACTTTTTAGAGTAGCCAGAACAGCCTGTGCTCACTGCAAGACCAGCAAAGGGATAATAAGCATCAGCTGGAAGCTTACGACCTGGACCATGGATGCTCCAAATCCCACAGTCACTGGCTTCCAAGAGCCATCTGTGTCGAATTGATTGGCTCAGAGGGCTGGCACACAGAGATAATGAATCTGAGGTCAGAAGGTCAAGTTCATGTACATCTGAGCCAACTGGCCTGGGGAGGGCGGTAGGGAACTATGAGCCCAGGGCTGCTGGACTTCCTCCAGCCCCATTGGCTTTGTGTGCATACACCACCCGTTGCCAGGAAGAAAACTGGCAGGAGTGGGCGGGTGGCGGCTACATGCAATTTAAAGAGCTTTGTTGGAGCTTCTATTTGAAAACACTGTGTCCTCCCACGTCAGTGGAGTTGGCAGGGACAGAGGCCTGACTCCTGTCCTCAAGAAGCTAACAGTCTGGTAGTTGAATGCCAGAGGCCATCAGAAGTTCCTAGGTGCGCAGGAATAAAGGAAGAGGCAAAAGACTTAAAACAGAGGTAGGGTTGGAAAGCTCTCCAGAAGGCTGCAGGGTTGGGGAAACTAGGAGGCTAAGGCAGGAGGATCACAAGTTCAAGGTCAACCTCAGCAACTTAGCAATGTTCTAAGCAACTTAGGCCTTGTCTCAAAATAAAAAGTAAAAAGGGCTGGGGATGTGGCTCTGTGGGTAAGTGTCCCTGGATTCAATCCTCAGCACAAAATAAAATCATATATATATATATTTACACATACATACACATATACACATACATATATATAATTACATGTATATGTAATCATTGTTATTATCCACCAAAGACTAACAGGAAATAAGCTAGGTATAAGTATATTTTCTGGTGTCTTGTTGAGTGATTTCAGATCCCTCTGTTACACGTCTTGGCTCCATAAAAGGCCACCTTCTCCACAAAATTCTGCTCATCCACGTTTCAGTAGCCACTCAGCCTGCTTCTCCCTCCACCTAGAGCTGATGGTGGTCTCACTGGGATCCCTCTAATGCACACTCTAAGCTAGGAGTCAGGAAACATTTTCAGTAAAGGCTCAGGTCATGAACATTTTCGCTTTTCCAGCATCCATAGGGTCCCTGCCATGTGGTCAGCTAGCTCCTTGTGTGGAAAAGCCGTCACTGACCATCTAAAATAGTTAACAGGCTGTGTTCCAGCAAAACCTTGTTCATAAAAAATAGGCAGCAGATGGAATTTGTCCCATGAACTGTACTTGGATGAGCTCTGCTTTAAGTCCTGAGCTGAAGAACAAGCATTGTCGTGAGTGCCAGGAACAGAGGTGAGACAGAAAGGACGTGCGGAAGTGGCCAGTCGGTCTAGGCTTTTACCCCAGTTAGTGTGTATGAGAAAAGCTTGCTCCCACGGGAGCGCTTGGGGAAATGGTAGAAAAGACAAGTCAGAATTATGTGAGTTAGCGGGCTAGAGAACTGGGGTGATTATACCCCATGTGCATTCGTCAGAGCCTGAGGGCTGGTCCCTGGGGAGACATGATGCCCTAAAAATTGCAGCCCAGCAGATTGGGGTTTTTTGCCTTTGCCAAACACACCGATGCTGGCTGCTGGAAGTCAGGCCCACAGGCCTCACCCGCAAGAAAATGCTAAGGACCTGGGGGAGTGTCCACAGTGTCTGCCACTGTCTGGCCTTTGCACAGGTCTATAGCCATGCCTCACATTAGATTGGCTCAATGGTAAAGCGAATTCTTGAGAAGAGAAAGTGAACCACCTCAGGCTGGGTGAATGGTTCAGGGTAGCTCACTCTCCAGGCTGGGTGAGTGGTTCAGGGTA
>JAJEJO010001368.1:63217-98475 GCA_020662805.1 Glaucomys volans | reverse complement strand
GGGTAGCTCACTCTCCAGGCTGGGTGAGTGGTTCAGGGTAGCTCACTTTCCTGGCATGTGTGGGGGCCCCGGCTTAGTGCTCAGCCCCACAACCAAAAAACAGCTAAATTGTCCTGAAACCAGAGTCAGGGTGCTGTTGGGCTCGCCTCCGTCCACAGCACTGCTGGACCCAGGGCCGTGCCACTGTTCACCACCCCTTTCCATCCATTCCAGATTTCTCTTGGCCGTTGCCAGGGCTTTTGCTGATCTTGGTCAGGGACAACCTGGTTTCGTGCTCCATGTGCCACGCAGCCATACTGCTTTGATGTCAATATCTTCCACAGAATAATTGTCAGTGAAGCCATGAATAAATCTTAGCATGTAATGTCCTCAAAATTGTCAAGTCAACTGTACTCGAATTGCGCTCACATGTGAAATGAATGCAATGCGCTCGCTTCACAACCAGATAGAACGCGTGCTTCTTATTGTTTTGAAGCCCTTCTGCCTGATTTCACATGCTAACGGACTCTTGCCAAATCCAGCTGCTGGCTCTCAGCCTTCATTAGTGCCGATTCTGCTGGCGCCTCCCTAGTAGAAGCCGCTGTGTGCCACTGGAATAAAGCAGCGGCCCTGCTGGCTATCAGAGCCCACGCCAGAGACAGGCCTCCGAGCAGGAGCAATTTCCTCCCGTCACATTATCTGTTCTCCTCATCAGTTGCCCCACGGAGCTCAACGCCACGGGGGACGAGCTCTCGCCCAGCCATGGCGGGCATTCCAGAACCCTGGGGCTCTTCCAAACAGCACACTTGCAGGCTCATTTCATTTCCTGCCTTGGACTCAACAGTCTGGAAAGGAAGTCAGGAGAATAACACCCCATCCTTGGTCCCAGAGGTTGGGAGAGGCCGTGCCGGCCAAGTTAATGTCAGTCTCTTTACAGAGTCATAATGGAGGGAGGCCCCTGGGGCCCACTGGTACTGAACAGGCCCCTGACAGCTGCTGATAGAGTCAGTGTTTCCTGGCCCCCCACCAGGACAACGAGCAGCAAGTCAGGTATGCATGGCTCAGGCCAACATGAGCGTCCCCAAGAGGAGACAAGGGGCTTGGTGTCTGCCCCACTCTCCACCCCAGCAAGGAGCTGTAGGGAACTCGCAGCCAGGGGTCAGGAGTGGGCTGAGCTCAGGCAGGGGTCCAAACTTCAGAAGAGACCATCATTCAGCACTGCCAGTGTGGAGGCAGCACAGCAGAGCGCGGGAGAGAGCCCTGGGTTGTCCCCAGCTCCACCGTCCACCGAGCACACCAGGTGGCCCAAGGATCCTCACTGTGGGAAGGGATCCCTGCACATGCCCTGACTATGACCTCAGGATTCTTGTCAAAAACTCAAAACTAAACACAACTGTAAACTTTAAACTGCTCTAAATTGCAACCCACTAGAATGAGCCAAGGAGGGGCTTAGGGACAGAATCCAATTCAGAACTCTTGGGTTCTATTTCTGCCTCCATCTCCAATTAGTTACAAGGCTTCAGTATTCTTAACCCCAAGTTCTATTTTGGAAAATAAAGAAACAAATTCGTCCTGCAGAGTTTAAGCGACCACGATTGGAGTTACTTGAGGAAAAGGATGAATCCTATCTACCTGGTCCCAAGCACCAATCCAGTGGGCAGATCTCAGGAAGTGTAAATTAAGTGTAAAATAAACATGACTACGAATCTCCCTATTATGTGCAATTATAATGCACCAATAAAATATGGAATAAAAGGTGCTTCTTGGACAAGTGAGTAACATAAGGAAGAAACTCCAAGATTAACAGTGGTTACAGAGGCGGGTGTCGTGAAGCTAGACCACAACCTGAACCCACCACCTGCAGCATCACATCTAACCCTCGCAACAGCACAGAAGTGGTCCTGCTGGGACCTCTAGTCCTCAGACGGGAAAGCTAGTCTAAACAGAGGTGAAGCAATGGGCATGCCTGTGTGCCTGCTGGGCAGGGCACAGAACGCCCGCCATGCCCGCGCTGGGAACCATGGCTGCCCGCAGGGAGTGCACACAGGCATGTCACATCTAGGGCCTCATGCTCCTGGTGCCGCCGTCACCCTGTTTTGCAGCGGAGAACAGAGCACTGGCGAGGTTTGGTATCTGACGGTAAATGGCAAAGTCATCACAGGAACTCAGGAAGTTTGACACCAGAGCCTGTGCTCACCAGGCTCGCAGACAGGAAAGCAGAGGACAGACCACACTTCTCCCCAGGGCTCTCCCCCAACCAAGGGTTCCTCCCTTATGCCACCTGCCAGGTGTCATTGACATTGGGTGGGCGGAGCACCCACTGCCACAGGCTGTCTGCAGGGTAGGACCCCTGGAGCAGGCTCCTGTGGAAAGGACTGCCCAGCTTGCCTGGAGGACAGCGAGGACCCCACCTGGAGTCTGAAGGGTGCTGTGGCTGCCCCCCACTTCTGTCTGCAGGGCAAGAGAATCCCACCTACAGGGGCCTCACCACTTTGATGACTTCAATGGGGCAGAAAAAAGACTTGATGAGCTCAGGAGACAACAGGGCATCTCAAAGGTGAGGAGAAAAGAAGACTGTCTAGGATGCAGTGGGCAGGATTCATCAGAGATGCCCAAACCACTGGCACATCCTGCATCCTCACAGGGCCACCCACAGCCCCAATGCCATCATCCATCACTGCTCCTCAAAGCCCCATGCCAGCCTCTGCTACTACCTCAATGTTTCCCCACTGCTCAGACAAAGTTCTAACTCTGTAGCGTGGCCTACAAGGCCCACCTGACCTGGCTGGGGTCAGCACCCTTCCCTGCTGCCTCCAGTACCCGTCACGGTGGCCATGGTGTCCAGCCTATGCCACCTTTCCTTCCCACCCTCCACTTCTCAGATGCAGCATCCCCAGTTCTGCAGGATCCCACTCAGACATCTCTCCTCAACTCTACGGGTGGGCGCGCACACACACACACACACACACACCCCCCTCCAAGACCCCAGCTGCCCCCCTGGGTCCCACAGCATATGCAGGGTCCTATGACGATCACTGAACTGGAATCTGAGCCCCTTTAAAAGGTGGCTAGCACCTCTTCATGCCCAGATCCTTAACCACACACGGGACCTGAATACATGCCTGACAGTTCCTCCAATCTTCTACATTGTGAGAATCAAACAAGGGGACAGATACAGAGTAGTTGGTAACCTGAAAATAATTACATGAGCTAAATGTGCTACTTTGCTATGACTAATAAGATCAAGAGAATTTTGTCCAAAGCCTAATTGTAAGGTATCTCTGACCTCTGAAATGTCAGGCCATTTAAAGTGCTATTTCTTATCAGCACTTATTAGCAGGAGTCTTTTTTGCAAAGGAGAGGTTTTTGTTTGATTTTATCTGTGTACACAAATATGGGGTTTTTTTGTATTTATATCCCTACCTTATTTAAAAAATTTTTAAGGCAGCTTAAAAGAGGTAACATTTTGTATGTGTCCCAACACTGCCAACTTTGTCAAAGGGGTGAAAATACCCCATTGCCTGAATTCTGTGATATTCAGACATAATCTTATCTGGAAGGTGGTCTGACTGGCGCCCAGTGCCGAGAGATCTCAGCGTGAGGAATGGAAGGGAGTCCCAGGGCTCACAATTGGCCCCATCTTTGAAGACATTTAAAAATTGTAAAATCTGAGCTGTGGAATCCCTCTTGGAGAAACGCGTGCTCAGACCCGCTTAGAGCCTCTAAAATGACTCTATCAGAACTATGTCCCTGTATTAAATGGTTCCTATAGATAATCTCATTTAAGTCTCACAGGGAGAAAGAACGATTAGTCCTCAATTTTGTATTTGAGGAAACTGCTATTCAGTGAGATCAATCAGCTTGATCAGCCTCAGGGTAGGACCCACTCCCAGCCTGACGCTCTCCTCTACCATCTCTATGTTAAAGCTCACCTCTGCCATCTGATTTGGGATATGAACTGCCAGGCGATGCAGCAGCCTGCAAACAGCCCCATGCCACCCTGAGTCCCCAGAAAGTGTGAAGAGGATCCATCGCCTGTGGTGGATTCATCCTGCACTGGTCTCATTGCCAGGGGAGATTCTGAACAACCTGTCCACCACACCCTGGGCTGTGCCAAGCTCTGACCCTGGCACAAAGACAGTGAGGCAGAATACTCACACCCAGGGAGCTGTATGAAGCAAGCTTGGTACTTACAGATAGGCACCAAGGGGCAACGGAAGTCCAGGATCTGGAGCAAGCCAATCCTTGGGGTCAGAAAAGCTGCCCAGGGTGATGGAATCTCCAGGCAGGAGCCCAGCCTGGGTTTCCACCTGGGGCAACAGCACACAAGGCCCAAACACTGAAGGATGCCTTGCTTGTAGCTGGAATTGGAACAGAGCCTAGGCTATTCCAGCCAGGTCCTCCTCTATCCTATGGTGTCATGGCCCCAGAACATTCTACAACTGTTCTTGAGAACTTCAAGTGAGAAGCAGGGAATTCAGGCTGTGGACAGTTCAGGCCATCCAAGGACTGGTCTGTACCATCTTAGAGTAGGAATAGTAGGCAAAGAACAGACTTGGAGTCCAGAGACAGGTTCACATCCTTGCCCTTCCACTTAGAAGCACTGTGACCATGGGCGATAACAATGCCTCTGCCTTACCACCATTTGACCCAATTACCCCTCTCTTTGGTCTACAGTCAAAGGAGTAAAGATCAGCATACTACATTTACGTAGCCACCTCAATGTTTATAGCAGAACAATTCACAATAGCTAAGCTATGGAACCAACCTAGATGTCTATCAACAGATAAATGGATAAAGAAAATATGGTACGTATACACAATGGAGTATTACTTAGTCATTAAGAAGAATGACTTTATGTTATTTGCTGATAAGTGGATCTGGAGACTATCATGCTAAGTGAAATAATCCAATCCCCCCAAACCAAAGGTCTAATGTTTTCTCTGATATGTGAATCCTAACCTACAATGGGAAGTGGGTGGGGGAGGAATCGAAGTTCATTGGATTAGAAAAGGGGAATGAAGGGAAGGGAGGGGGGATAGGAATAGGAAAGAGTGGACTGAATCTGACATAATTTCCTGTGTACATAGATGAACACACCATGGCGAGTCCACCATGGTGTACATCTACAAGACTGGGATCCTGATTAGAATATGACAGATTCATGCTTGTATAAATATACCAAAATAGATTCTACCATCAGGCATGACTACACAGAAGAAATTTTTAAAACTCAGAAAAAAGGAGAAAAAAAAAACAGTGCATCTGTTTAAATAAAATCCTAACATTTGAGAAAATCATCCTGGCAAATCTGTAAGGACTGACAAAACACATGCATTTAAAGTGCATTTCACCCAAGAGGCCCTCGGATTAGCTGGCGCTCCCGGTTAGAGCAGCCGTCTCAGCCTGAACACCGCTGACATTAAGCTGAGTGACTCTGTGTGGCATCTGTCCTGTGCATTGTGGACTATTAAGAAACAGCCCTGACTTCTAGCCACTAGATGACAGCGTCAAGCCCCCAGTCGTGAATAACAGAAATGCTTCAGATACTGCCAACTGTCCCCTAGGATTTGGCAAAACCACACACCGGCTCAGAAGGAAATCCACCACAGCCCGCAGTGGGGCTGAGCCTTGCAGACAGGACCCCCACACCTCACAAGACAAAGGCATCCGCCAGTCAGCCACACTGGCCCTCCCTGCTCCTGGCAGAGCCACAGGTGGATATTGGGAGTCTGTTTCTTGTGACAGCGTGTCTGGAGCACAGTTCCCATTATTCAATCAAACGCTAATCCAGTATTGTGGGACAGTGTCACACAGGTGTCGAGTCCCCATCAGTCGGCTTTAAGCAAGCAGGAGAGACTGCCCTGGGGAGAAGGAGCTAAAGCCTTGGAAGGCCCAAAGCATAGAGCCAAGCTTCCCAAGTGAGAGAAGCCCTTGCGGGGCTGAGGACCTGGGCCCATGTTCAGGGTGCAGCCTGTTCATGTCCTCCCTGACTTCCTGCGCCACGGACTTGAGACTCGCTTAACCAGCCCCTCAAATGCACAAACCAGCTCTCCATAATTCCTCCCCGCAGTGCATGACTGCATGTGATGTCCGTGATGTCTGTATGCAGCTGCGTGTGTACATGCATGTGTGTGCGCATTCCCCGGTGCCACTTCTCCAGCTGAACCTTGTGGGATACGGTGTCACAGGCTTCATAAAGCTGACTGAGGCTGAACCTCATTCCTGCTGAATAAGGGGCAGCCCTCCGGGACCTCGGGGTTCAAATTCAAGTTGGTGCTCCCACAGGCATCCCCACATCCTGGGTGTTTGAGAGCCACGGTGTAGACCAGATGCTGACTTCTGGCAGCACTGTGATTGCAGGCTGGCCACCTAACCCGCCGAGCTCTGAGTGCTCATCTCTAAACACCTGGAGTGGTCAGGATTCGATGAGAGACCAGGTATTGGAAAGTACAGCCTGTAGCTGCTGATGCAATTAGGCCTTGGAAATATTTTAGCAACCTTTCAAACATGTTACGTTATGATCAAAAGTAAGGTACAAATCTATTTCCAATAGTGGATTCTAGCATATTTTTAAAGAATTTTTATTGTTCTTTCTAAGAGCCTTTTTACAAAATATACAGAAATTGAAGATGGATGTAGAAATTGAAAAGAATAACATGGGGTCAAAAGAGGTCACAGTGGTGTCACATGAAACACTCAGGAGCCATGGTGGGTCCAAGCATTTGACTAGGGGAGTAAGTATCGAAGGTCTTTTGTCTGTTGAGAATTTCAACTTTTAGAACATTCCATACCGATGTGGATCTGGTCACATTTGTGTTTCTAATGTCTTTTTGTGGCTGTCTGGTGGCAAGCAGAGTGGAAGTTGTGTGAGGTGTGTACGGGCGGAAGAGGGTGTGCAAGGGAGTAAGTCGGGTGGTGTGCAGGGAACAGTGGCTGACGGGACGTGGGGCACAGATCCACTCAGGCTATGGTGGGGGCCAAAAAATAAATTTCCCCTGCCACACACAAGGCAGTGAGAAAACAGCAGATTTGATCTGTGCTGGAGCAGATGTCTAAGGGAGAGGTCCTCAAAGAATCGGGACCAAAAGGAATCAGCCTGCAGATCTTCCCTGCCCGGGACCTGCAACGGCACTGCTGGAGTTTACAACCTGCATTTGAAACATCCACTTATGTCCCTCTGCTCTGGCCTGGGACACCGTGGTGGCTCGCACATTCCCGGATGGCTACCTATGAGAAGGGCCGCACCCGTCAGTGAAGCCTGCAGCACTGCTGGAGACGAGCGAGAGGAAGCCCGGCCTGGACAAGGGGAGGCCTCCTGGGACCGACGGTGCACAGAGCTGAGAAGCCCTGGAGGCCCCAGTGTGCACCCAGCGACGCTCACCCTGGTGCCAGCCCCCACTCATCCTGAAGACAGGTGCCTTCCAAAGCCTGCGCGATGCCACCTTTTCCACATTTGGGGAGTTTTCTTGGTGATCTCGCTGTGTCAAGTGGCTTCCAAGCCTAGCGTTCCTGAGCGCAGCTTCATCCAGGCGCGTTGAAGGGCTACTGGACAGGAGTGCAGTGTTGACGGATCCACGGTCAATGCTCTGTGGCATCTGTGGGCGGAAATGTGCATCCACGAATTTATATATAGATCAGTTCACAGAAGCATTGGACACATCATGGACAATCACAAGAACGGGAAGCTGTACTCCATGTACCTACAATATGTTGAAATACATTCTACTGTCATGGAAAACGAACTAGAAAGAACAAATAAAAAATTTTAAAAAGTGTCATGACCAGGGATCTGCGGGACCCCAGCCCTGTATCTTCCCCCACAGTGATGGCTCAGCATTTGCCATTCCTGGCTCACGGTGGCCTTCTATTGCACAGCTCTGCAAATAATGAGCAGGGACTGACTGTCGGCTGGAAGAGGTCGTGTGGACCAGCTGTGAGCTAGACAGAAACTTCTGCAGTGTATTTTCTCACTAGGGGGCATTTCTCTTCCTGCCCCAGACTTCCCACCACCCAAGGGGTAACAGCTTGTAAGAATTCATAAACCCTGACTTCTGGCAGCCGGGACAGGGAGGTGCCAGCTCAGGAAGGAAGTATATCCTACAGGTAACAATTAAGAAAAGCAGCCTTGAACTTCCACATCCCCCAGGCAGGGACAGCACGCTCCATACCACAATTACTGTCCTTGTCTCCTAGGGATTATTATACAGCTCGATCATAACAATAAAACGACTCTATTCCTGGCTCAGACTGCTTGTAGAGACACAGCCTCAAAGGAGCAACACAACCTCTGTGCCCTCAGAGAAAGCCACGTCTCACAAAACTGCCCAGGGAGGGAGAAGGCGCTCCTGCTGGCCCTGCAGCGGACAGCAGCCTCCCTGGTCCTACCCTTTAGGGTGACTTCTAGGCAGTTTCATTTTTATCCCCACACAAACATTTCAGTGCCTCTTAGTGTTTTGCCGAGTACAATTTAGTAACATCAGGAGCTGGATTTGTCTTTTTTACGATCTTGTAAATAACGACCTTCCAGGAATGGCCTTGGCTGCTGTTGTCTCCAAATATTAAATTAGCTTCTGTGGGAGAAAGTAAATTTAAAAGCCATGCCTTATTGCTTCTGTAAAATCTGGGAGAGTGGATGGCAAGGTCTGCTTGCCTGGAATTTCCAAGGTGGAGAAGGAGGGCAGGCCAGGTTCAGAGAGGGCCTCCTCATGGGCTCATGTCTCCTGCCCGGAGTTCTAAGACCAGACTATCTTCCCATCGTGGGCTCTTTATTTTCTTAATGGGAAGAAGTAATGATGACTTCTCCATGTTTCTAAGGAGACCTTGGGAACCACAGACTCAACTTCTCCGCGATTCCCCTTTTCTGCACATCTGAGTTATTTGCCATCAGAGTTCAGTGGCTTGGAGGGATCAGGGTTTGGAAGCAACCAAAGGCCAGCTTTCTCAAGAGCCCCTGCCTGTGTGCCAGCAAGGTGTGGGAGTGCACTGTGACTACCTACCTGACCTGGGGGCCCTACTCACTGGTGCACTCACCTATTTGATGAGGGGCCTTTTGACATTTGGGTTCTAGCTGGTTTCTTGGTGCTGTGCTGGGTGCTGGAGAGATGCCAGAAGCCAAGCATCATCCCTGCCCTCGGGGAGCCAAGCAGGGTGGAGGAGAAAGGCATATAGAGGCTTCCTGTCCAGTTTGGGCACATGGTTAGTGCAGGCAAGGGTGAGAAAGAGCCTGGTGGTTCCTATGACCTCAGCCAATTGGCCCATGGAGTACAAGGTGGGGAGAGGTAAAATCAGCAGAGCAGGGAGTTAAGAAGGATCAGACCTAGGGAGTCTAGAGTCCTCACACCCCCTCAGTGGCAGATTCCTGAATTTCCCATGGGTCACCAGGCTACCTGCCTGGCCTCTTTGCAGGGGCCTCATGGGACCTGCGCTCCTGGCAGGTGCAAGGGGCCACACCTTCTCCCCTCTTGCTCTGGGTACCCCCTTTGCCCCTAGACCCGAGTCCTACCCTATCTGTGGGGGGATTTCTGCAGTTACTTGGCTACAACACACTCGGGCTTTTGTCATCTTCTCTACTTCACCCCAGGCCAGTTCCTAGACCACCCCCAGGCCAGTTCCCAGACCACCCCCCAGGCCAGTTCCCAGATGCAGTGGACCCAGCCCCTCTCCAGCACCAGCCCACAGGGATGTGCCTGCTCCCCACTCCCCCAGTCACTAATTCCGTCTTCATGACTCTGGCTCCCCAAATTCCTCTTGCTCTTGCTCCTGTGGGCTTTACTGGTGAGGTCAGTGGCCCTGGATAGAAGCTCCTCAGTTCTGCTGGAATCAGCTGAAGGTCTGGCTGAAGCTTCCCAAGGCCTCACAACTAGAAACTCCACCACGGCATTTCCGGCCCACTTCAGAATCGTCCATCTCAAGTCCCTCCCAGCTACCCAGGGAGGAGGGTCTGAGGGGCCAGGCCAGTAGAGTTGGCCTCCTAGCCCACACACCCAGGCTCCGTGACATTGGCCTCCAGTTTCTCCTTCAGGGCTTGTCCACCATGCCCAGCTTTAGTCACATTTAAATTTTCCTTTCAAAAAGTCTAGACTTTTCTAAAGACCTATCCTTGTCAAGCAGCTGCTTCATTCCCAGGCTTGGACTTTGTGATTTCGACTCTGCTTAGAGACCACTGAGAAACAAGACGACCAGGATGGGATCCTTCCTGTTTGGCTTTATTGTGTTATTTTTCAGCTCAAAGCAGTCAGTGCTCTGGCCTCGAGGTCTGTTGGAGCACTGAGGCTGGACTCAGGCGTCTCCTTCCCCAGATGATGCTCCACTTAGCAGCTGATCAGGTATAAGCTAAGGTGGGCAATCTGCTGACCGATGTGTGAACATTCTTTATGTCAAGGGTCAACTAATCCCAAGGTTTCTGGGGTCATAGGGCTGAACAAAACAGAGAAACAGCTTCCACTCAAATAAGAAGACAGCTGCCCTTTCTGTCCAAACGCCCTCCTACCTGGAAGACGGGGCAAGTGTGCACAGTACCCAGCGCACAGCACCCAGAGCTCCTCAACCTCCCAGACACGACCCTGCCTGAGCACCC
This sequence comes from Glaucomys volans, assembly GCA_020662805.1. Lineage (NCBI taxonomy): Eukaryota > Metazoa > Chordata > Mammalia > Rodentia > Sciuridae > Glaucomys > Glaucomys volans. The sequence goes on along the minus strand of JAJEJO010001368.1, from coordinate 87,917 downwards.
AGCAGACCTGTCCTCCTAATGTGAGGCTCTGCAAAACCACACCTCCACGCACTCTGAGCCTCGGGCTCTTCCGCCCATGTAGCCTCCCTTCCTGCAGGCTGTAGGGTCAATCTTGACTGCTCGGTTCCTAAATTCTTAGTGCCTAAAAGGGTACCTTGCTTCGGTGAGTCCAAAAGCAATGTTTGTGAATTTTTTAAATGAGACAAGTGAAGAACTCGTTCTGGAAGTTAGGAGCTCTGGAGACACATTTCAGGACCAGAATTCAGCACAAGCCCATCAGTGATTTACTCTTACTTACTGGCTCAGGGCCCACTCAATGACCTTTGTGTAAGTTGAGCCCTTTCGCTATTAAATCTAAGAAGCTGAAGCTGAGAGGGCATAAGTAACTTGCATGACCTGGATTCAAATCCAGGTCTGTCTGGACGCACAGGTCTATGCTTCCTTCCGGTTACTGACTAACCCCCATTGTCCAGCCACATGGAAACTAAGATTTGCTTCAGGTTAGCATCTCTGTCATTGCTGCTAAAAGCATTCTATTTGGAAAAGTCAAGTAAAAAACCAAGCCAGTTGAAATTTTAAGAGACAAAGAAAGAGAAAGAATCCATGCTTCATTTTTTGCTTGCAGTCATGCACACAAGTACTCAAGTTGAGTGGTTACATTGTTCTACCTGCAAATGGAAGAATAAGCTAAACCTACCCCCTAGGAGACCCTGCATGGTTCCCTTTGATCTAGAAAAAGGAATGGGAAACTCCCAGGGAAAGCTCTGAGACCAGAAGCTTTCCTTCGGGGACCTCTTTCATATTGGAGAGCATCACAGTTATCCTGTCAGTGGGGAATTTCCTCCAGAGGTGACTCGGAAGCACCAAGCTGTTTCTTTTGAAACTGACACTTAAGAATCAATCATATTTGCTATTCCTGATTACTACAGTTTCTTTCTTAATCACATCATGCAAAGTTGATAAAGCACTAATATTGCTTTTATATTTCATTCTCCTTGACCAAATTGATACTTGTGAAAGAGTGTATCAAATCTCATTTTCACAGATCAGCTTTTGGAATTAGTAAACCCATAAAGTTTAACACAGTTATGTTATTGAAAGCCCTAAAATGAATAAAATTATTTACACACAAACTCATATGCATGAGCATGCGCGCGCGCGCGCGCACACACACACACACACACACACACACACACAAAATCTGGGTCACAACCCAGGTGCTGACAAGGACAAGGTCAGTCACAAACTAAGCTTTGGTCATCATTGCTCCATTGACCCAAGCGCCATCTTGCTCCTTCATGTTCCTAGACTCACTGGGTGGATCACACAGTTTTACTGATGAGATTCCATCTCATATTTTGTTGAACTTAACACAATCCAGCACAGACTGACAGGATACTCCAAGGATGGAAATTCTCCTTTTCCTCCTGGGGCTCCCAAACTTTTGTAGATGGAGTAACCAAACAGAAGTTACAGAGAATATGTCAAGTGCCAAAACCCAGGCTAGACTTACTAGAGGTGTGAATCTCCATGGTGCACAACCATAGAAATGAAAAGGTGTACCCCATTTGTGCACAGTGACTCAAAATGCAGTCTTTAAAAATAAAACAATTTAAAATTAAAAAAAAACTGAACACCTGCCTCTCTATTTTATAGACTGCATGGAGACTGGCCAAAACTCCACTGTGGGACTCATACAGTTTAGGTTAATGAAGTATTTGCTATGAATTTTGGGGAACAGGTGCCTCTCCCCACCACCGAGCATGTTACTACCTGATCTTTTATAAAATCATCTTGGACCACACCTCTTCTCACAGACTGAGCTTTTCCAAGTGACTGTCTTCACTGTTTGCATTTTGGGTACATGAATTGCCTCCTCTCCTCTCCTAGCAGCATTTTCTTTGCTTTTTATAGTGTCTGAAAATTAAAGATTTATAGTAAATGCATAGTAATTTGCAAATGTTTCTTTTCCTTTGACACGTTTCTAGCTTCTCCTTTGCCACCTTCCCAGCCTCTGGCACTTCTTAATAGGAGAACAGCAGCCCCAAGTTCCAGCACCTGGACCTGAATATCTGGAGGATTCTAACCTCACCACGACAAGTTACCTTCCCAGTAAAGATGCCCATCATTTTTCTGGGTCGGGGAGCCTCTCCTGGTTTCCTTCTTCCTAGATGTCTTTGTAGGCTGGGCATGTCTTTGACGTTAACTGGATGCACTGTTGCCCCCTTATCCCAGCTGCTAGAATGGATTGGCCAGATGTTAACAAGCATCCTTGCTCTGACACACATCCTAATGAGTCCATTATTACCATGTCCAAATCCTGTTAGGAAAGCCCTTTGTCCTGGCCTCTGCTTGTAGCACAACAGCAAACACAGCCAGCCCTCCCTTGTTCTTCCTTCTCTCACCAGTCTAAGAACCTGGCTTTGCTGGGGGCACCCCAGCCTGCATGCAGGGCAGTTCAGAAGTGCTGGGGGTGAAGCCCTGGGAAGCTCAGGCCATGATGGATGGAAGTGGGGTGTACACACCCTGGGTTTCCACTTCCTAACTAGGACATCTGTGCACTATCTCTGTCACCTGCTCATTAACACATCTTGCCTGGCTTCCTTCCCCTTCACTTCTCATTTCCACTCCCCTCCAGAAACTTCTCAGGATTGCCTCCCAAATAAACTACTTGCAATTGAAACCTAACCACAGGGTCTGCATCTGTGGAGCCCAAGAGAGACCATCATTTTTCTCACCTGCTGCACATTGCCATTCCTACTCTACCAACATTGCCATTCCTGCTCTACCAACTGGAGTTCGTATCCAGGTTCTTCTAGAGACATGAAACAATCAAATCTATTTGCAAACTTGACCCTGTAATAAATAGAATACTGGCCTGAAAACAACACCCCTTTGAGAAGCTCAGTCCTGTATGAACAGTCTTCTGGCACATACTGGCTCAGTCCTGCTCAGCCTGGAGCCCCTCCGCACTGGTCAGGTGAGCTCTGTTACTGGGTCCCTAATGGTAACCATCTTACACACCTGCTCACTGGACCAAGTGGTCCACAGTCTACCCTGTTCTCTACTCCATGCCCTCAAGGGCACGGAAATTACTCCAAGGTATAAGCAACTACAATGGCACCAATATCCAACTAATTTCCCAGGGCATCAAGTGAAAGAGCTTCCAGATTTACAAGAACATGTAGCTTTCAAAAAGTGTTGCTGGTGAACAGAACGGAAACAACAGGTTGGATATGCAACTAAATCACTTCTTCTCTACACCATGATAGGTACATCAGTGGGAGGCACAAGCCAAAGCCAGTCCAAAATCCCATCTGCAGTGCGTATGCTCAAACTACTGTTCTCATTCACAACTCAAATTATTTCCTTGTTAGCCTCAATCTTCATGGCATAAACCGACCAAGACCCTGCCCAGATGTTCCCCAAAGTAGAGCTGAGTAGGCAGGTTCTGGGCCTAACCTCTGTTTCCTTCATTTGTGTGCAGCATCCTCATGGCAAGGTCATGTTTGGGTGTCATTGTCAGAACTACCAGGAATGGTTTTGTTATGGTCTGGATCTGGAATTTCCCCCCAAAGACTCGTCTGTTGATTGTTTATTCCCCAAAGTGGAGGTGATTGGATCATCAGGGCTCTGACCTCAGCAGTGGATTCAACCATCAAGGCACTCATAGCTTAATAGACTACTGGGAGGTGGCGGAGGCTGTGGAAGTGGAACCAGTTGGAGGAAGTAGGTCACTGGTGGCATTTACTGGAAGCGTCTTTCTTTTCTTCCCATTTCTTTTATCCTCTCCTCTCCTCTCCTCCCCTCCTCTCCCCTCTCCTCTCCCCTCCTCTTCTCGCCTCCCTTCTCCTCTCCCCTCTCCACTCTTCTCTCTCGTTCCTGACTACTGTGAGATGAACAGCTTTGCTCCACCATGCCCTTCTGCCATGATGTTTCTGTCTTGGCACCATAGACTAAAACTTCTGGAACCATAAACCAAACTATATCTTTCCTCCTTTAAGTTGTTTGTGTCACATATTTCAGTCACAACAATGAAAGGCTGACTAACAGATGTTTGGGCAGTTTTACCTTTAACTGAAACCAAGACCCTCCATCTAGCCAGTTTCCCAATCTGTTCTTGACCCCTCCCTGGGGTCAAAACAAGTCAGATCACTCCTCATTTTTCTATTTTTCTCTCCCTCCTTTACTTCTGTCCTTCTTTAAAACTTGCTACTTTAAGTTAAATCATTTAAACTTAAACCCTTCCTCCTACAAAATTACCACTAAGAATTCCCTCTCTGATCAGTAACACCACTCTTCAACCAGATATGTTACTTATTTAAAAGAAATTAATGTTTATATAAAAATCTCCTACTCTTTAAATGTTCACAATAAATTTAAATAAATGGATAAATAATCTCTAGTAAGGCCAAATAGAACCTATCTGCAGCTTGAATGGGGCCAGTGTTAGCCATTTTGTGGCTTCTGATAATCATGCCTTCTCTTTGCCCAAGCTCCCGCTAGCACTCCATGATGCTTCAGGCTCCCTTGCCTTCCCGCTGACTGTCTCCCCGCCTTACCTTTCCTCAATGCTGTGTCATTGTTAAAATGACCCTCCTCTTGCCCCACTCCATCCCTCAGAGTCCACAATTCCTCCTTTAGTGGTCTTGCACACACAGTCAGCTGTGTGGAATGTACAATATAGCTTTTGGGGACATTATGGTTTCTTCTACCAGACAGCTCAAGACCTTGTTCTGTAAGATTCAACACATCCATAGTTCCAACACTATGTGGTACCTCCAGGTACTCTACAGTATCTGGCACATGGACGCTACCTAAAGAGTGCCTACTGGATAAAGGATGGGGAATTAATGAATGCATAAAATGATTTCCTTGATACACTGTAAGTTAGAGTTCTTGACAGCAAAGCTGTAGAACCTAGTCTTCAAGTCTGCTTGTGTCTTTCTCAGATGGAAGTTGCTAATTCTGGGAACAGCGGGACAGCACCCATGATGCCTTGCTGCTGACCCCGTCTCAACAGCTCCTGTTGTTTCAGCCTCTACTACTCATTTGCTCCTTCTAACTCTGTGGCTCTCTGCTGGGAGTGATTTTACAACCCATAAGATATTTGACAATGTCTGAGGAAATTCTTGGTACTCACATTGGGGTGTGCTAGTGGCCTGGGGTGGGTAGAGGCCAGGGATGCTCCTATACCTGTTGCACTGTACGTGACACCCCACAACAGAGTTATCCAGCTCAAAATGACCACAGTACTGAAGGCGAAAAATCTTAACCTGAAATAGTGACTTCTGTTGCTTCATTAGTGGACAAAGACTGTTTCCTGAATAGAGGTGATCATGAGGCCCAGGTGATTCCAAATGGAGACAGAAGCTTAGCATTTGCAATAGATATGTTAGCTTGGTCTGAGTGTTGTCAAGGGAAACTGTCAACACTCCGACCTGAGCTCTCAGAATCTCTCCAAGACTTCAGAATTGCTTTGTATCATGTGTGATTGGTGGGTGACCTTTTCAGATGAATTCAGCCTGAACTATGCAATTGACATTGAAGAAACAAATGGGCTGTGTTTTGCCTTGCAATTTTAATATGATATTATAGTGTTTTCCTCCATGAAAGCTGACACTGTCTATCAGGCCCATGGGGAAAATGCCATCATTAGAATAGTAACAGCTACCTTTTACTGAGCACACACTGCTGGGGGTTGAATTGTGTCCCTGCAAAAGATATAATGACACCTTAGACCCAGGTTCCTGTGACTACAATCTTATAATCAGGTTAAGCTGAGGTCCTAGTAGACCTCTGGGTGTCCTTATAAGGAGAAACTACCCTGGGGACACACAGACCGCAAGAAGGACCCCACACAATGGCGGAAGCAGAGACTGGAGTGGTCAGTTGCAAACCAAGGAACACCAAGGACAGCCAGGAGCCCAGAAGCTAGGAAGAAGCAAGGGAGGGTTCTTCCCCAGAGCCTGCAGAGGGAGCCGAGTCCTGCATGTGCGTGGGTATTAGAACTTGGTTAATTCAAATATCTCTATTCTGTGGATGATTTAAGAAGTCCATGGCTTCATTTTTGAGAATGGCAAGGACTAACGAGAAGAGCTGATTCTCCATTACAGGGTGATGGGCCAGGGTGTTGAAGGTGCTTGTCCACATGGTCGACTTCAATTCTCATGACAACCCTGTAAGTTTAGGTTCTATTGATTTTCACTTACTATTGGTGGCAGAGAGGGGCAATCATTTGCTCAGTTCTAATATCTAGACCACGGCATAGTCAAGATATGAACCGATGTATTTGGGCTGGAGTCCCTGATCTCAAGCCCTGCACTGGTCAGCACCTCCAAAAAGTGGCGAGAGCTGGTGGTAAGGCCTGTGGCGGAGATAGGCAGAGGGCAGAGGGCAGAGGGCAGAGGTGGGTGTCAACGTGTTGAAAGTCTGAGTTCCATATCTGTGATTTCCTATCCAGGTGACTTTGGGCAGTTTTGAGCCTGAGATTCCTCATATTCAAAATGGGTAGAAGAAAAAGAAGGACAAAACTCAGTAATTCAATTTTTAACAATTGAATAATAATGGACTTAATGCTTGGTACAGAGAAGTGCTTCTTCAAATGGCCCCAGATGGGCTATCACAGCTTCATTTGGGGCCATCATTAACAAAGAGATCTCAGTGGAGACAGCACTGCCCTGGAAGGTCCACTTAGGCCGTCTTTAATGATCTTCTACCATGCTGCTATGAAATCCAGAATGTTTTTCATCAGATTCACTCCCAGTGAAATGGCAAAGATGTGCAATTTACTTCTCAGCTCTGTGAGTTGCCCCTGAGGCCTCAGGGAGAACTCCCTCAGGTTCAGCTGGTGACTGTGGGCTCCATTTGGCTGGGACATTCGAGGTTGGTGGGAGCTCATGGTCCCAGCAGAGGAGTCAGTGTTCCTTGTGACCAAGAGTGACCAAGAGCACCAATTTTGCTGTTGTGTATTCCTAGACACAGCATTAGGACTTGAGGGACCTGAACACACACATACTTTCCCAGAGAGAGAGAGAGAAAGATGTAGTCAGACATATTGAGACTTTCAAAAATATTTCTATTATTGCTAAAACCATTTGGACACCAAGGTTTAAATGAAACAATAGCACAGACCAGTCCCACAAGCCTGGCCACAGCAGCCCAATGAATTCTCCCAAATGCAACCCCAGGCAAGTTATCCTTATATGGGGGAAAGTGAATAAGAGGTGAGGACCAGAGTGAAAGCTCTCAGGTTGTGCCATATGAAAAGATCAAGAATGAAGGTAGTTGTCCCCTAACAATCCTCTGGGAATATCATTTTCTTTAATATAAGAAAAAATACTTAGGAATCAATCTAACAAAAGAGGTGAAAGATCTCTACAGTGAAAACACTAAAGAAAGAAATTGAAGAAGACCTTAGAAGATGGAAAGACCTCCCATGTTCCTGGACAGGAAGAATTAATATTGTCAAAATGGCCATATTACCAAAAGCTTTATACAAATTTAATGCAATTCTATTAAAATTCCAATGACATCTTCATAGAACTAGAAAATGCAATCATGAAATTCATTTGGAAAAAATAAGAGACCTAGAATAGCCAAAGCAATCCTCAGCAAGAAAAGTGAGATAGGAGGTGTCACAATACCAGACCTCAAACTATACTACAGAGTTATAGTAATAAAAACAGCATGATATTGGCACCAAAACAGACACATAGACCAATAGCACAGCATAAAAGACACAGAGACAAATCCACATAAATACAATAATCTTATACTAGACAAAGGTGCCAAAAACATTCACTGGAGAAAAGACAGTCTATTCAACAAGTGGTGCTGGGAAAACTGGAAATTCTTATGTAACAAAATGAAATTAAATCTCTATCTCTCACCTTGCACAAAAATCAACTCAACGTGGATCAGAGACTTAGGCACTAGAACTACGCCTAATAGAAGAAAAAGTAGGCCCAAATCTTCACCATGTTGGCCTAGGATCTGACTTCCTTAACAAGATCCCTAAAGCACAAGAAGTTAAATCAAGAATCAATAAATGGGAAGGATTCAAACAAAAAGCTTCTTCTCAGCAATAGAAGCAATCAAGAATGTGAAGAGAAAGTCTACAGGTTGGGAGAAAATCTTTACCACATGCACCTAGAGCATTAATCTCTAGGATATATAAGGAACTCAAAAAACTTAACACCAAAAAACAAACAACCCAATCAATAAATGGACTAAGGAACTGAACAGACACTTCACAGAAGAAGATATACAATCAATCAACAAATATATGAAAAAATGTTCAGCATCTCCAGCGATTAGAGAAATGCAAATCAAAACAACTAAGATTTCATCTCACGCCAATCAGAATCATCAAGAATACAAGGAACAATAAATGTTGGCGAGGATGTGGGGAAAAAGGTACACTCATACATTGCTGATGGAAATGCAAAATGGTGCAACCATTATGGAAAGCAGTCTGGAGATTCCTCAGAAAACTTGGATTGGAACCACCATTTGACCCAGCTATCGCTCTCTTCAGTTTATACCCAAAGGACTTAAAATCAACATACTACAGTGACACAGCCACATCAATGTTCATAGCAGCTCAATTCACAATAGCTAGACTGTGGAACCAACCTAGGTGCCCTTCAATGGATGAATGGATAAATAAAATGGATATATATATATATATATACATATATATATATATATAATGGAATATTACTCAGCTTTAAAAAAGAATGGAATTTGCTGGTAAATGGATGGAGTTAGAGAATATCATGCTAAGCAAAATAAGCCAAACCCAAAAAACCAAAGGTCGAATGTTTTCTGTGATATGCAGAAGCTAATTCACAATAAGGGGGTTGGGGTGGAGAATAGAGTTACTTCATATTAGGTAGAGGGGAGTGAAGGGAGGGGAAGGGATATGGGAATAGGAAGGATAGTAAAGTGAAACAGACATTATTATTATGACCTCATGTACATGTATGACTGCATGATCCATGTGATCCTAAAACATGTACAATCAGAAAAATGAGAAATTGCACTCCATTTATGTATTGAAATGTATAAATGCATTCTACCATCATGTACAACTAATTAGAACAAATAAAAAATTTTAAAGTAAAGAATAAAATTATAAAAAAAACAATAACATGCAAAGCATGGAGTTGGTGGGAAGATAAAATACAGCTATGAAAAGTAATCTACCACTGTATCTGACAGGGAGGATGTGCCCAACACTGTCATGACTGTATTTTCTTTCATCTTTGCATATAATGAAAGATGATGCAGCATTGAATGCATGAATGCAGCATTGGGTGGAAAGAAAACCAGCATTCTTTGGGAACATTCTGTATTCCAAACATACATGCCCTAATTTATTCCCTACTGAGAACAAACCAGGAAGGTGATTATGTTCTTTTTGACAGATAGGAAAACTGAGGCTCAGAGGAAACAGAGAACAGCAAGAAAACGAGGTGAGGATTTATTCACCAACTTTCAACTATAGAAGTGACGATTCTGGAAGAGCAATGTGGCTCAGGAGAAAACATGAGGAGATAAGGAGGGAGCTCATTTCAGGGTGTTCCACTCCACCTCTGCGAGACAGTGGTGGCTGAAAGCAGGGTGCTTGGGGCTGGAACAGCAAAGGGACAGCAAGGACCAAGGGCTGAGAAGAGACCGTGAGGTCAAGGTGTCAACAGGTCCTCAAAGTGAACACTCAAGTCTTCTAGAACAAAGTCCATGGTGATGTGAAGAAAAACACCAAGGGGCCGTAGAAGGATTCTCAGGATTTTAGGGTTAGGGCCTGGGGAAGATTACTAGATTAAGAAGAAAGTAGAAAACAAAAATGAGACTTAGTCTGTCTAGCAATGGAAGCAAAATTCTAAAAAGACTTCCCCTATCCTTAGTCACTATTTCTCCAAATATCTACAACACTGCATCTGTCCATCTGTCTGTCCATCTATCCATCCATACACCCATTCACCCATCCATCCCTCCTTCCATTTAGCAAGCACTGCAGGACTGTGTTCATCACACACTATGCTGGACACTGGGTTTCAGCAGAGAACAGGAAAACAAGGACCTTGCTCCCCAGAGCCTCCTCACCATCTAGTGAGAAAGATGGATGCAGAGCCAGAATTACAGCAAGTGAGTCACGAGTCCTGCAAAGAGATCACAGGGTGGTCTGGAAGCACATCACAGGAGATCTAAGGCTAAGTGTCAGGTGGCTGTTCCTGAGAGAAACATTTAGGTTGAGATCTGAAGGATGCAGAGCAAGTCCTTGGAGGAGGCTCATGGGGCAGAGGGCTTGCACCAAGGTCAAAAGGCAAATGGAAAGGTGGAAGGGTTGCCATGGGACCAGGTTCATGTGGTGGTGCCATAAATCCAAGGGGGCCAGGAGATAGAAGAGGACCCCTGTGCAGAGGGCAACTGAGGAAGGGTCTCCCTGAGGCATGTGGAAGAGCTTGACCTCAGGACCTGGGGAGCCTTGAAGTGTCTCCAGACAACAGGTGGCATAATAGATGTTTGCCCACTAGGAGGGACATTTTGACAGAAATGTGGAGAATGGGATATGACCTGAATAGAAGCAGTGGGAATGTTAGAGATGCTCTTGACCTGGATGGCAGGTATGTTGAGGAATGGAGAGAAGCTTCCAGAGGTGACAGTCACAGAGGAAGTAAACTGATAGGACTCAGCAGTTGGCAAGATACAATGGCCTCCCCACTCCTCTCAAATCCCTACCTTATATTTTTACCCCAATCACCGAACCATCTTCTTCTTCACTATGGGTTAAAAAAAAAAATGGAATTATCAATCTCATTGTTGGGAATGGAAAAGCCAGGATGCAGAGAGCTTAAATAGTCATTCTTCCTTACAATTCTCCTTTGCTAAGAATAGGAATCGAGCTTCTGAGATATTTTCTAATGAGACAATACCTTGATCTTCTGTAGATGAGAGCAACTAGCCATTCACCACTCTTTGTTACTCCTCCTTCATGTGGAGATGAACTGCACTTCCCGGCCTTTCTTGAAGTTAGGCTGACCATTTTCTGAGCTCTGACCATTGTCTGAGCACACTTGGCCTTGTGATACAGGTCACTTCCAGGCCTGGTCCTTAAAACCCTCTCGCACACCCTCCCCATCTTCTGGTGGGAAGTCAGCGCCCAGAGCCATCTCAGAAGACAGCGTGGAAGGTAGCATAGGCTTGAGGCTCAGAATAACCACAGGTAACTTGGTCTTTCCTCCCTTCCTCGTCTGCCAAATGGACAAATGATGAGCAAACTTATTGTGTTGATCCACCAAGACATGGGAGTGTCTCTCCATAGCAGTTAGCGTTGCCTTGATGGATGCAATTTCCAGATTTGCTAGTCCACATATTACTTTTCCTGGGGAAATGCCTCACTGCTTTGCCCAGCATTATTTTCTTAGCATGGATGTTGGCATAATTCTCTTATATAGCAGTCCGTTATTTCCTTGGGGACTCATAAGGAGGATGGCATAAGCTTCATGGAGTGCTCAGAAATCTCCAGAAGTGCCAGACCTTCCCCCAGAGCATCAGTTACATTAAAGAAGGTGCTCTCTGAGCGTCAGGAAATGCCTGCAGTGTGCCAAGCCCAGTTCTTGGCTCTGGAGAGCCCTGTTCCAAAAGACCTTGGACTTCAGGAGGAATCAGTGCTGCAAATAGTTCCAACGCAGAATGATCAGCATTTGAAAGAACACATTAGGAGCCGGATTTTTCCCATGGCATCACCATGTGAAGGGCAAGTTTCCAATCTTAGTGTCCTATACAGTAAACACTTGAGCTATCTTGGTAGGTCCTCAGAGTGGCTGTCTGGCTGAGCTCAGTTAATTACGGCTTCGGGTTGGGGTCAGATCTCCTGAATGTGTCCACATGCTGGGATCCAGGTGGGGAGGCAATGGCGGCCTAGGGTGGGTAGAAACTTGCTACGCCTCTTCAAACCCCCCCCCATCCCAAAACACACTGTCAATTCTGCCACATTCTTTTCACCAAAGCAAATCACATTGCCACACCAAACCTCAAGTAGAGGAGACTCCAGGTGTGATTAGCAGTGACAGCACAGGGAAGGAAGAAGCATCAGTCAACCTGGGCATTCAAGAGGCCGAGCCACGGAGGAGCCTTGGATTTGAAACCCCAGAGGTGAATGGAATGGGACCAACTAAAGGAGAGGGAATTTGCTCCAGGCGAAGAAGAGTAGTGCGGATAACATTGGCGACAGTCTGTGAGAGTAACATTTGGAAGCTCTAGACATCATTACGGGAGATCTTTTTTAAAAACTATTGAACAACTAATCTGCAGAATACCAGGCACAAGTTAAAAAAATTAAACTGATTTATATAAAATGATAAAGATTTTCAACACAGGTTAAGTAAGGAAATAGATAGATAGATAGATAGATAGATAGATAGATAGATAGATAGATAAAACTGCAGGGCCATGCATGGAAGCTAATATACCTTTTAAATAATTCCCATACATGCACACGATGAAACCATTCCACAGATATACATGTATGTGCACACAGAGAGATGAATGCATAAATAGACACATCGAGAGAGGGCAAGTGGATGTATATGTAAAATCATACCCGCTCCAAGAAACCACCAAGAGGAACACACGTCACACAGCCAGAGCACTAGAGATGAGCCCAGAGTGCAGAGAGCGGTGCAGAGGGAATTCTAACTTCCTCTGCCAGGTTCTCCTGAGGAGACGGGCTGTGTGAAACCATCACACAGTGGCAGGATGCAAGCCCTGGGTGCCTCCATCCTGTCCCCGCACTTGGGTAAACTTGCATTCTCGGACCCTCCTCATCTTTGAAGATGTGTCTGAGGGAAGCGCCAAAGCATGCCCAGTCACTGAGGGCACCTTGGACAATGACACATCCTCAGTCACTGCCATCCAGTGTCCTTATCAAAGTCCAGTCTAGCCCTGTGTCCTCTTCTGCCCTGTTCACAAGCCCAGCCTGGAGTAAGGAGGGCAGTCTTAGCTGGATATCTTCCTGCACCCCTCGCCCACCCACCCTCCAATTCCTCAGCAGCTCCTCCCACCCCAGCAGGCAGCAGGGGGCAGAGGGGCACAGTGCAGTGTGGATACAGACCTGTGCCCTGGATGGGGAGGGTGCATACAGGAGACTCTGCTTCTCGGGGCAACTAGGTGTCCCTTCCCCAGCAGGGACCCCTGTGAGGATTGTGGGATCTTCAAGCTACTGCACCTGGGCTCTGTGCTCCAGCCCAGCTCCTGCAGTCTCAGGGGACAACCCCACAGAACTGCACTCGACCTGCAGAACCCTGGCACCCTTGTCCCATTCCAGGGTGAGGGCAGCTCTCAGCCCCCTCTTTTCCTACCTCTGTGCAGGCCTTCTGCTGTACCTTACTCCACCAGTCTTCCCAAGCAGGATTCGCACACCAGGACTTAGGATTCCTGAATCCCAGGAGACACTAGGCCAGCTCTCAGAACCATCCCATGAAGGCCTCGGACTCCGCCTGAGGTAAGGAGCAAACATAGAAGTGGGGAATTGGGAAACCCTCCCATTTTAATCAGCTTTTTTGTTGCTATGACCAAAAGACCTGTCAAGAACAGATTAGAGGCAGAAAAGTTTATCCGTGGACTCAAGGATTCAACATTCTCAGTCCATAAACAGCTGGCTCCATTCCTCAGAGCATTAGATGACGCAGAGCATTGTGGCAGAAGAGTGCAGCAGAGGAAGCAGCTCAGGACATGGCCCCAGGACACAGAAAGAGAAAGCTCCCCACACCAGGACAAAAAAATAAACCCCAAGGTCACGCCCCCAGCAACCCACCTCCACCAGCCACACCCCCCCTGCCTCCAGTCACCACCCAGTTAATCCCATCAGGGATTAACTCATTGATTGGGTTAAGGCTCTCACAACCCAATAATTTCTCCTCTGAACCTTCTTGCACTGTCTCACACATGAGCTTCTGGGGGACACCTCACATCCAACCCTAACACCTCCCTCAGAAAGCCTCTGTCCCACCCCTCAGGGCCACCTCTTCAGAGCAGCGGGGTTTTCCAATGGTGATCAGAGAGTCCAGCCTTGTACGCACTCTGCGTAAGCACCCGACTCCGCGCTCCAGGGGGTGGATGTTCTTGGCACTGATTTCATTAGCCTTTGGTTTCCTAGCCAAATCTGAGACAAAAAGTCCCTCTTTAACCCTGTTAACCTTTCTAATTAATCAAAGACTAAATAATTTAGGAGAGAAAGACCACAAAAGAAAGGCCAGCAATGTAGACACGCCTCTGCCCACCTCCCACTCCCCACACACACACTCCACACACACGTGCACATGCATGCACACATGTACACACCAACATGCATGCATGCACACGTGTGCACACAAAGCACATGCAAACGTATGGCACAGACATGCACACGCTCAGACTCAAAAGGACAGGAGATAGGAAAGCTCTTGGCAAGATCTAGAATCTATGAGAAATTCGGTTTTCCTAAAGATAATCAATAAGACAGAGGGGAAAAGTTTACACTGAGTCCAAATGGCCTTCCAAATATCTTTTTAAAAATCATTCTATCTATAAGAAATGATTATTTGGCATTTTGACAGAAATCAGAGGCAGGCGAGCTGGGGTCAGGCAGGCGGGTTTGTTTCACAGGTGTGTTTCTGCTGAGCCCGTGGTGGCATGGTGGCCTCCACCTGTGTGGCTGCCACACTACCTGGGCCACCTGAGACACAGAAAGCACAGTGTGCCACCATGGCTGAGCTGAGAGCAGCCAGCACCCCCATGAACTCAGGTCACCTGGGGCCACGCATAGAGTCCCTCTCCCTCGGTTCTGGGTTTCCATTTCCCCAAAGAGCGGGCTCTGCTGGATTTCAGCACGCATGCTCCGCATGCCTGGGCTGGCTGTCCACCTGGGACGGACTTGGCTTCTCTGCACACCCAAGTCCCCAGCTGGGAAGACGGCAGCCCTTAGTCAGCTGTGTGTTTCTCCTGGTGTCAAGCCAGGGTCGCTTTTCCACACCGACAATCAGCGTCCATTTCTCATTTGCCACTGGGTGTCTGACAACCCAGTTCAACACGGACTCCCCAGAGTTAACCAGCCCCCCAGGTCAAGGGCTCAGTCCCATCAGAATGGTCCACTCCAGATGCCAGCCACAAGCAGGGTCCCAGACCACCCACACTCCTACCTGCCTGGTCACAAATTCGTGGTTTCCCATGACCCTCTCTTCAGACTCGGTAATTCACTAAGACAGAACCCAGGAAAATGCTTTACTTATATTCCTGGCTTATTACAAAAACCAGAATTCAGGGAAAAACGGATGAAGAGCTGTTAGGACAAGGTGGGGGCAGTCACCCAGCACGTACCTGTGTCACCAGCCCAGCAGCTCCCTGACTCCCTCCCTTCAGGGGTCTCCAGTATGTAGTCATGACCAGCTACACCACTGGTCCTAAGTCTCTGAGCTCAAACTCCAGCCCTCTCCCCTCCCTAAGGGTTGGGGTGTGGGGCTCAAGGCCCCAAGCCCCTTATCACAGAGCTGGCATTTCCATCAACCAGCCCCCATCCCGAGGGAATCAGGGCTGAAAAGAGTCCCCTCCTCACCAAAACTCAGGTCTGGTCAAAGGGGACTCACTTTGAATAAAGAAAATAAGACTGCTATCCTTTAGGAGGTTGCAAGGGTTTTGGTTACTCTTTCCCAGGAACCTAGACAAAGACCAAATCTGTATTTCATTATGCCCCACAAGGCCCCGCCAGCCAGGATCCTCCCATGCCGATCCAACCTACTCCCCAAACCCTGGCTCTTCTGGAAGAAAGGACTTTCACTTCTGTGAACTCACTGGTCTTTCTCACCCACTGGCCTTCACGCTTGCCCATGACGGTGACCATCTCCTCCCACTAGTTTGCTTTGCCCATCAGACCCAGCCCTCTTGAATTCTGATGTCTGCCAGGTTCCAGCCTGCAGGCCACCATGCTCCTCTGGGTTGGAACCCCTGGGGTGAGGGACAGAGATTGGTCTCCCAGTCTGCTTCCGGGCAAGGCTGCCTCCCCTCCAGAGTGGAGGGCAATGTGACAGTCTGAGTAGGACTTGGGAAGGAAGCCACCTCAGTGAGCACTGCAGGGAGCCTGGACCCTGCCATGTTATCAAGATGTGTCAGTATCAGTCAGTCAGGACAAGGAACCACTGGTGTGTGGTTTCCATGTACCCAAAACACCCAGGTTCCCAGGCTGACCTCATCCTTTTTCTTACTTGCATTTTGATTTTTCTTCTGTGATGAAAATAATACTTTTAAAACATAGTTTTAAAGGATGATTAAAATAAATGTCACCTGCTGCTGCTCTCCTGAGAGAGGAGAGGTCATCGCCAGGGGCTTCACCCCCACATCCCCATTACACCAAGACGTCAAGGGCCGCGCCATGGCCCTCCTGCTCAAAGCTGCTTCTTTAACATGGCTCTTGATAACCAGGGTCCCGTCTATGACCACCAAAGAAGCTGTCGCTTAATGCCATTCACAGACGGGCATTGTTATAAGAAGATACCGTTTCATGGGCCATTAATGGGCTTAACAGTCTTACTTTAAAAAGTAAAGATTTTCACAGACCCTATTTTAAGTGGGTCAAAGGAAAAGCAATGCGTGTGGTCCCCCACCAGCCAGCATGGACACAGATCCTGGGTCTGATGCCCTCCTACTCACCAGCAACCCACTGGTAGGAGCCCAGGCCCTTCAGAAATGAGGAGACAGGCTCAACAGAGTGATGGTGCCTCGCAAGTGTCACAGCGTCAGGAAGTTGCGGTCACAGTTCAACCCCAGGTGCGTCTGGCCAGTCTGGTTCTTTCTCCTGGAACAGACAGCTCAGAGAAACCCACAAACCAATCCAGCAACTGTGATGGAGAGCGCTGAGTCCAGAGCCAAGTCCAGTCCGTGGCTTCCCTTCCCACCAGCTAGCGGTGCAGCCTTGGCCGAGTTACTTCAGCCTTTGCCTCAGCTCCTCAGCTGCAAAGTGGAAGTAAAAACAATGTGACCCCATCACACCATTGCTGGGAGTTAGTCCTCAGCACAAACCCTTCAAAGGGCGGTACAGTGGCGAGCATTTGGTGCTTGGGCCCCTTGCTCGTGTTACCAGCTCCCAGCAGGCAAGCTTCTCCAGAGCAACCCGGCCCAACATGCTTCACTCGCAGAGGGTCAGGATAGGACCATCAGACCCGTCTGGGCTGGCTCCATCTTAGCCCTGCAGTCACCACTCCCTTTTCCATTCCTGGAGAGGTCACATTCCCTTGCCCCTGAGCCTTTGCACACGCCGCCTCTTTCCTTGGAATTCTCTGCTGTGCTTAGTTCCTATTCATCCTTGAACCTGAGCTCCCCAGAGTTTGTGTTCATTTGAAGGGTGTTTCCTAATGCCTGCTGGTGCCGTGTCCTCTGCTTCTAACCTCTGAGGATACCTTGACAGCGTCTCATCAGGGAAGGCTGGCCTTTTGTCCACCCAGCAGCCTCTACTGCTTTCCCATGGTCCTATAATACTGTAATCACATGTCCACATGTGCCATCTGTGACCACGTGAGTGACGGCTGTCTGGCTCACTAGACTAGATGCTTCATAAATAGTCAACCCAAGTCTGTATCATACATAGTCTGCTCTTTTGCTTGTGTTCACCACAGAGCTGACCCACGGTAGAGTCCGTGGAGTATGGGAAAGAAACAGAACTGATTATGCAGCAGGCACCCTTCATAAGATCTCCATGAAGTAGGCACTATTACGATTCCCTTTTTGAGGGTGAAACACCCAGATGTTAAATGATTTACCAAGTTATGCAACTAGTATGTAAGAGGTAAGATTCAAATCCAGGCAATCTGACTCCAAAGATGGGCCTTTCACCATGTCAGGAATGGATGAGCGAATGGATGAGAGCATGAATGAATGAATGCATCTCTTTGGAATATAACCAGCATGCCCTATTTTCTGCTGTAGCCACAGTGGTAAGTAGATAGTACCCAACACTTAGTCCTTAACAAGGACTTGTTGAACAAATCAACCAACCAACCAACCATCAGATGACTGGGTCACCCCAGTTTGCATTTCCATGAGTGGCAAGATGGTGAGTGCTCTTCCTTTGGCACTGCACACACGTGTTCTCTGTCAACCACAACCACTTGAGTCCGCATGTCATTACAGGGACCTTCCTGCAGAACACAGAAGGCCAAGGAACAGGAGGAGCCACGCCCCCAGAGGGCCTCTCTCCAGCCTCGGACCCCTTATTCCTTTTAGACTTCACCTCTGAAGACTTGTCTTCCAAGGAAGGTGGGGGAGGTGCTGCTTGGAAACTCTTGACTTTTCTCATTATCTGGGAAAGGGGCCAAATGACTTGAGTCCCTAGGAATGGGAATGCCAACCAGCCGCCATTTGCAGGGCTTTAGAGAAGGTGCTGAGCTTCAGGGTGTAAAAACTAAAGCCCTGGACCAGCTCATTGCATTCCAACTTCCCCCAGGAAGACAGTGGGAAGAAACTCCTTAGGCAGCACGTATATTCCCTAAATAAGCCACAACATGTCTTTTACTAAGGTCACGTGAAATGAGAATCATGTTAATACCTTTGGTCAGATTGAGCATACCAATCGTCCTCATTTTTCTTGTTCCTAAAAATCAGTATTGGCAAATCAAAGTGCATATGAAATGCACTGGGAGCATTTCTAAGTGCACTGAGACATTCTCTCAGGGTGTTTGGAGCATTGAGATACTGTGCTGGGGCTAAAGGGATGCCGAAGACCCGAGCCAGCCAGAGAGCATACAGGGCGCAGGTCAGTGCACTGACAGCTTTGAGCAGAAAGTGTTGGGGGATCCTAGGGGGGCACATCCCTTGGCCAAAGGCTTCCTGGACCCTGGAACGTTGGTGTTGAGCCCTGGGCTTCCTATCGAAGGCCTGTGTAAAATTAAAACAATGCTTTGTAAACAAAGAATTTTCTGCATTTTTTTTTTAATTCCTGCTGCCAGTCACCAAAAATATTACCCATGCACTTCCTGGCCCAGGTTCACTTACCCCCACGTGGCTCACCCACTGACATGCAGCCCTGCTAGTCATCCCAGCTCCCCAGCAACAGCACAGAGAGCCCTCATCATGGCGCTTTGCTGCCCTCAAGCCACGCGCAGGGTCAAGTCCTGCTGGAATTCTTCAGGAGTTGGTCAAGGCTTCTGGACCTTCAGAACCCTCACAGGCTTCCCTGGGAGGAAGCAGCCATGTCCACAGAATCCCACAGGACCTTGGGTTTTCCCTGGTGGAGAATTTGTCACACGGGTGGGGAGGCCATGAACAACAGCAAGGCAGCTGCTTTCTTCCATATGCCCAGCACAGAGGAAGCACCCAGTGGCTATTTGCTGAGAAATAACTGGTTGGATAAATTGATAGATGGACAAAGGATTGCATCTGGCCACCTCACTTCTGAAATGCTAAAATCCAGAAGGGAAACACAATCTGACTTTGCACAGGAGGTATAGAATCATCTGAATACCCCTGCCACTATGACCCATTCCTTTCACTCTCGAGAAGAAGCCCAGTCCACAGCCCATTTATTGCTCCTCTGGACACAATTCTACCATATCTGTGAGCCTACAGGAGTCTGCTCTGCCCCTGCCCTACGTCCCCTTTTGTGGGTTCATCATGGTGGTACGTGAGTTAACTGGTTCGGTGAGAGCTTCAACAGAGACAGCTCAATCACCTAGCATGCTCCAAGCACTCTTCTTGGCACTCGGGGACTTAGCTGTGGACAAAACAGACAATGTTCTCATAGAGGCAGGAGCACCATGAACAGAATAAGAACCCTGTGTCAGATGGGAGAGGCCGTCCACAGAGTGCTGCAGAGGGCAGGGAGTGTGAGGAGGAGCTAAGGCAGCACAAGGCTGGTCCAGAGAGGCTTCGGAGCAGAGCCCTGAGGAAGGGAAGGATCTTTTTCAGCTGCTAAGCCAAACCCCATAGCCTGGGTGGCTTACAAATAGCAGGAATTGGTATCTAGCGGTTCTGAAAGCTGAACGACTAAGGTCAGGGCACTGGCAGATCTGGAGCCAGTGAGGACCTGCTTTCTGGTTCAGAAATGGTACCTTCCCACTGTGCTAACACAATGGAAGGGCCTGGATCCTCCCTTCAGCCTCTTTTATAAGGGTGAGGATCCACCCTCATGGCTAATCATATGAAATCCTGGGGGCACAGCCAGAGCAAAAGCCCCAAGATCCAAAGGAGATGGGAGAGTTTGAAATACAAGAGAGGTCAATATGGAAGATGCTGATTGAACTCAGGGAGGAGGGAGAAGGAACAGGCGGACGATCTGGACTGGGGAGGCCATGTGAAGTACTGGGACTCGGGCTCTAAGAACAGGGACAGAGCATGCATTGGAGCAAGGGCAGAACGGGAGCTAACCAATCGCCCGTGGTCACTCTGGCTGCTGTGAAGGTAATGGACTGAAGTGGAAATGCCCCCATCAGTGGCCAGGTAAGCTGGTGGTCACTTGGTCACTGTTGGTGTAAGAAGTGATCAGACTCCAGACATATTTTAAGGGCAGAGCCTGCAGGATTGGCATCAGGCAGAGCAGGAAGATTGCTTCAAGACTTTGACGTCTTCATGGTGCTGTTGTGGAATTCAGGAAACGACACTCACAAGCTACCCAGCAGGAGGCCAGCACACAGGGAGCACCCCCGAGTCCCAATGTTGTTCTTATGACCGGGATCTGGTTTTTCACAAAAATTTGATTATCACTTTCATTGATCCATAGCAAAGTAGAAAAAGCAATTAAGGAGAGACAACTCTAGAAGACTTCTGATTGGAAAGAAATGTCATTCAACGGGAAAAGAGATGGTTGAACAAATTCATTAAGAAGGGACACAAGAAGTCACAAAAGCCACAACCATTTGGAACCAGTCAGGGGGAAGACCCACATTCCTGCATGCTTCAGCGAGTCCCTGGGATTGTCTTCTAAAAGTTAATTTTCCTAATGCCAGTGAGTCATCCTCAAGATCAAATTATGTTTATTGTATTCTGCTTAAAAGTTCAGTAAAGTGTGTAAGCCATTACAGGAAGACTTCGATCTAAAATGTTTAAAATAAAATACCCGGTGCTTGAAAGGATAAATCATCAGATACCTGGAAAAAACAGCAGCTTTAGATTCTCAGAGGCTGCACTTTATTGGAAGAGCATAAATTCACCTACATCCAGACGTGACAGGCACTTTCTCATCCATTACCTCCTTTGATGCTCATAAAAGCCCTCGGAGACGGATAATTATCCTTAACTTCATGGGTGTGAAACGTTACAAGCCCAGAAATAGGAAGCGATTTGTTGGAAGTTACACTGCGGAATAGATTAAAAGCCAGTGCTAGAAAAGTAGGCGAAGTTCCTCTCCCCGCTCAGGTCATCCTCAATGGCCCTCCCAGCCTCCATGTGCTTAGGGAATCTGCCATCATGGGACCGTCCAAACTGAGAATCGAAATCCAGTGCTGTGCTAACACATGTATGACCTGTTATTTTCTAAATAATAATGGTCAAACATTTCCATCTGCACATCAAATTTGACTACTCTAAGTGGTTCCAGGAGTCCTGAGTTGAAGAATTCTGCAATCAGACAGACTGCACTGATAAGAGAGAGGAGTTTGATTGGCAATGTCTGCAGGAGCCCAGGCGAGGAAAGCGAGGTGTGATGCCTTATATTTGTCTCTGTGGAGTTGAAAACCTATGAGTTCCCTTCCAAACCTCAAGTCAGATGGTCACATCTGAACAGAAACATCTGGATCTGTGAATAAAGGGGAAATGGAAATTCATGAAGAGAGCAGTCTCTATGTATACAAACTCGGCCGGAGGCTTGTGGTATTAGAACAACACCCTGAAATATTTATATTCCACATTTTCAGAATATCCTCACTTGGAGAAGCTCAAGGTAATATACTTTACTTACGCTTTTGTGTATTTTCCAATTGCCAGTTGTAAAAATTTTATCTTAATCTTGAATTATAGCCCATAGGACTTTGCTCATAGCTCCATCAACAGTAGAAGCAGCTTTATGGCCAATCAGTGACTCTTCGAATGCTACTTTGTTGATTATATGACTTTTTTTGCAGAGAAAATAAAGCCACAGTCTAAAAGTAAGACATAGGAACCGTGTGTGGTGAGGCTGTACTTCCCGCACCTAACTCTGGCAACAACAGTCTTGACTCTGAACCACACTGCGGCTGTGGGGTCCTGGCTCCTGTGCTTAACCGTGAAGTCTCGCTTTGCAGCCAGGCTACGCTGACTCCTCTGTGGACACAGGCGTCCACCACCATTCCAAAGAGCAAAGCCCCAAACACAGCTTCTCTGACACTAATTTATGCCAGAAGTCATCTATTATTTATTGCTCTGAACAAAGCACACTCATGAACTCAGCTTGAGCAGAGGAGTTATAGTTTTGAACCACAAATAGGAATCGCGGTACCTTTTATCCCCAGCCGCATTTAACAGTGGTGCCGGCATGGCAGGTTTGTTTTACCAAACCTCAACATTACAGAGGAGGGCGGGGAGAGCTCTCCACTCAACAGGGATTTCTCCAGCAGATACTAGGTGTCAGATGTCGATTGCAAAACAGGTTAAAACACTAGTAAGTAGCAGAGACAAGATCGGAACTCGGCCGTCCAGCTCACATCAGCCTGATCTTTGCTCCACCCCACTGTTTCTCACCCTGTGCACTGACAGGATCGATCAGAGTCTGTCAGAGAACTGGCAGAAAACACGCCTTAGCCTTACCAGGCTTAATGGATCCGAATCAGCAGAGGGAGGGGTCGAGAACCCGCCTTTGCTCCAAAACACTGCAAAGAAGAGGGCGTAACAATGCCTGGGGACTAGTAGCCACTCAGTAAATACCTACTGAGTGATCCTGTAACTATGGATGTATTTAGTACCTTAAGTATAGTAAGAGAGTTTAGAAAACTAGCAAGTTTCTCTATTAAATAAGGAACGGCAATTTTTTTATTTGCTCTAATTAGCTATACACGACAGTAGAGTACATTCTGACACAATATACGTAAATAGAGCATAACTTCTCATTCTTCTGGTTGTACATGATGTAGAATTACACTGGTCATGTAATCATACATGCACATGGGGTAATAATGTCCTATTTATTCTACTATCCTTCCTACTCCCCCACCCCTGCCCCTCTCTTCACTCCCAGAATATTACTCAGTCTTAAAGAATGAAATTTTGGCATTCGCCAGTAGGATGGAGCTGGAGAACATCATGCTAAGCAAAATAAGCCAGGCCCAAGGAACAGCAAATTTTTGATACCCCCAAATAGCATATTCCCCCACATCTCTTATCCAGCCTCCACAAAATGTCTTATCAAAGCAGAAACTTAATAAAAATGTTTCTATACGTGAACTGACTAAAATACTAAACAATTTGCCAAATGTTTTGTTTTAAAAGTATGAAATCATAAGTTGGGCAGCAACCTGAAAAGCCATCTATCCAAGGCTATATCTGACGTCTGCATTTCTCGGCACCTTCTTCACCAACACCCCCAGAGTCAGGCGCTCGCTCCCCCAGGGCTGCCGCTTCACCTCCATGTCTTACACCCCTCTGCTAAACTCCTGTTCAGCGGTCCAGTGTCTGCAGTCAGCCAGGAATACCCATCGTCCATGGATTTTTTCACCCAGAAGCTGGATAGGATTCACCACGTGCACCATAACTACTCTGAGCCAGGGGCTGTGCTCCCTGCTGTGCAGACATGGATTTCTCTAATCCTTACAAAATCCTATGAAAACGTATGTTAAATGCAATGATTTATTTAAGGTAAAGTTCATAATTAATATTGTTTTTCAAACTCTCAGTTTAGCACTGCATTGAACTAACTATAATTCTCTATCCAAGTACCCATGTAGGAAAAGCAAAGCCCCAAACCCTGTGAAAACCAAAGAAAGTAGTCAAGCCCCGCCCCCCCCAGAGGCCTGGTGGAACTTATACTATCTTCAAGCAAAATTCGATCAACATCACAATTGATTCCCATGCACTTGACCACTAGCAGGCAGCCAGGGAACCAGAACAGGAGGATAGGAGGGCCTGGCCTCTGCCTGCCAGGCACCCCTTTCTCATGGTCAAGCTGACAGACAGGTGGAGGCAAGACTGGGGGTAGAGACTATGCCTACAAAGATCTTCCTCAACAGAAACTACTAAATAGTGCAAAGCCAACAGGAAAGATCACTCAAGGAGGAGATCAGGAAGCATTAGCCCAGTGAGCTAGAGCAAACACATACCTAAGGGTCATTTATTGAAAAAATAGAGGAAATGCAACTGCATGGAGTTTGCAGACGTGACTACATGTTACCCTTCTACCCTTGCCCATGTTAGCTCTTCTCCAAGTTTAACTCAGGGCTGACCTCTGACTTCACATTGACCAGTTGAACTGGACAAACGTGATGCATATCAAGGCTTGAAAGCACTTGTACATTTGCTCCCTCTTCCTGCTTTATGGAAACTTGGGACCACCATATGCAGAAGCTCAAATTAGCATAACTGAGGATGGAGAGTAGCACATCCCAGCTGAGGGTGCCCTAGACCAGCACTCTCGTCAAGTTCAAGATAGACGTGGGCAACCTGGACCGCAGCACCCAGCCAGCCCCCTGTAGAAGAGCCCCCTGAACCTGGACCACTGCACCTGGCCAGCCACCTGCAGTAGAGCCCCCTGGACCTGGACCACTGC
>JAJEJO010001368.1:9388-63207 GCA_020662805.1 Glaucomys volans | reverse complement strand
GGCCAGCCACCTGCAGTAGAGCCCCCTGGACCTGGACCACTGCTCCTAGCCAGCCACCTGCAGTAGAGCTCCAAGTAACACACAGAAGAGTGAGAAGTAAGCACATTCATAGAAGTCACTAAGCTTTGCAGGTTTTATTTTCCAAAGCAGCCAAAGCTAAATGATACACATTTGCTTGGTTTCATCAGTGATACACAAAAGAGAACACTTTTTAAAAAACAAAAGCAAGGAACCATGGAAAAGAAGAAAATTCACTCTAATCAGTAAAACCTGCCACAAGACTAAAAACAAATGCAGCAATAATCAAATCGATCCATCAGGGCAGGGAAACAGAAATCACAGCACAATAAGTTAAACAATACGGAGAACCTGCGCCAGATGTCATCCCTGGGTAGAGAGAAAGGAAATGAGAAATTTAAATAATGAAAGAAAATTTGATATGTAAGGCGAAGTCTTAAATCATGAGCAGTGCTGACTGCAGGACAGAAAAGCAGAAGGGACCATGGAATTTTAAAAGAAGAAGAAGGAGGGGTGGGGGGAGGGGACAGAATCGTCCCCAGCCCTCAGCCCAAAAGGCACCTGTGTTCCAGGAAGCACGATGCGATGGGAGGGAATTCTCAGAAATACACCTGGCACTTTATAAACTACAAGATCAATAAAAACTGCACCGTTCAGGGCGGCTCCAATAGTCACAAAGATTCTAGAAAGAGAATAAAGAGGTCACTACTGACGGTGGCGCTTAGGGTCTGGCACTGTGCCAAAAGCATTAGCCGTGTTTGCCCTACTGACCCATTTTAAAGAAATCTTTGAACAACCTCACACACTACCACCACCAACACCCCAAGACACGCACACCCCTCCAAAATATTTGAGTCAAGAAAATGCAAAATAGTCACCAGTGTCCTGATTATTAACAGTGGGAAAAACATACACTGTACAAATCATGAAACAAGTAAAATCATAGTTTTGAAAACTTATTTTCAATAGCGAGCTAAGCAAACACTCTCATGTTGAAGCCAATAGGAACATGATAGGGTATTAAAATAAATGTGAAAGTCTTAGAAAATAAAAACAAAGTTCTTCAATGTTCAGGGGAAAATGAAATTTTAAAAGAGGCAAAATAGATGCACAGAAGACTTTACATACGGGTGAGGCTTTCCACAGTGCTGGGGTGGAAAATGTCTCAGCCACTTGGGAAAAGGGCTTGGCAGTTCCCAAAAAGCCAAGAATAGAGTTACCCAGGAATTTCATTCCTCAATATATACCAAAGAAGAATGAAAACATGTCCACATAAAAACTTACACAAAGAACGATAATAGTATTATTCATAATAGCCAAGAAGTGGAAACAACTCAAATGTCCATTAACTGATGAACAGATAAGCAAAATGTGATAAATTCAGAGTGGAATATTATTTGACAGTAAAAAATGAAGTGCTGATACTTGCTCTAACAGAGATGGACCTTGAAACATTATGCTAAGTGAAAGAAGCCTGAAACAAAGTCACATACTCTCTGATGTCCTCTGCATGAAACTCCCAGAATAGGCAAATCCACAGAGAGAACAGATGAGAGGTCCCAGGAGCTGCTGGGAAAGGAATGGGTGGGAACTGCTGATGGGTATGGGTGCGCTTTGGGGTTGACCAGAATGCTCTAAAACCAGTGGCAACAGATGCACAGGGAAAACAACTGTGCTGTGCGTTTTAAAAGATGACTCTTATGGTACATGAATCATATCTCAATGGAGCCATTATTTTTAAGGTCAATTAGCATATAACTGATTCTGGGCTGCTCAACAACGTCAATGAAACAGAGCTCATAGATCAGAAATAGACCTTCATGTGTACGTAAGAATTAGCATATTAGAAAAGATGGGGAACAAATAATTAGGGGACAGTAAATTATTCCAGGCAATGTGTAAAAAAAATGGCTTTGGCTTTTAAAAAAACCAAGACTCTCACCACCACACAGCAAAATAAATCCTGTTCGATTGCTGATTCAGACATCTAGGCAATCTGGGGTCAACCTCAGAGCATCTCTCGCTCTGCAAAAGCTAGACAGACGGTCTCAGCACAAAGCAG
The DNA here is from genome assembly GCA_020662805.1 of Glaucomys volans. Taxonomy (NCBI): domain Eukaryota; kingdom Metazoa; phylum Chordata; class Mammalia; order Rodentia; family Sciuridae; genus Glaucomys; species Glaucomys volans. The sequence goes on along the minus strand of JAJEJO010001368.1, from coordinate 61,127 downwards.
CAGCAGCAGCCACAGATCAGAGCTCTGAGGAGAGCCACCTACCGTGTGAACAAACACCTGCAGACCGGAAATGCCTACAGAATTTAAAGGGCAGCAATAACGCTGAGCAAAATGCAGACCTAATGAATTCTTCACACTAGTGTGCACTATTTTTATTTAAAGAGATCATTAAAATGAATGAACTTCTAATTGGAAAATGAGTCAGTAATACTAACAGAGAGAAAAAGATCGAATAGCTAATGAACGTTCCATTTAATAAATAATAACAAACGGTGCGAGCGTTCTCACTATCCAGCCAGAAAATATTTACAAGGCAGGGCTGCTGGGGAGAAGGGAGGGTGAGCTGGGAACTCCGACAGAAGCACAGATGGGTGCAGACACACGCGCACGAACGCAGCAGGGTCCTGCGATAGCTAACGCCCAAGCACACGGGCACCGTCTCACTAACCCTAAAACATAAGGCACAGCCAGTGACTTCTGTCTATTTAGTTTTCTACTATTAACCTTCTTGCCTGGGCTAGACCTGGCCACAAGCTACATTTTAAGTAACTTGATTAAAATAGACTCTATGGTTTAATAAGCCATCCTCTGATATATTTCTAAGAATCTCTGCTAAGAAAAAAATCAGATATGTCAATGATACATGCACACTGTACTTATTTTTGATGAATATTTATCAAACATCTACTGTGTGCTCAGCTCTGTTCTAGGTGTTACTTAAAGCAGCAAGAACAAAGCAGACGAACACCCCTGACCTGTGTGTGTTCCCAGACACAAACAATAAACAAGTATGCTCTTCAGTGGTGATAAGGGCAGTGGGACAGCCAAGAGACGGTGGCGTCTACAGAAAGTCCTGCTGTCCTTGGGTTGTTGAGGTCCTTCCCTCTGCGGATGCCCTCAGGCAGCATTAAGGACAGAGCCTCACATTTTCCACATGCTTCCCACAGTCCCCATGAGCTTCTTCCTCAGGTTCCTGGTGTGTGGTCTTCCAGTATTGCTCCAAGACCCTCACAATGTGGCCCAGATTCTAAGTATACAGAAGGCCCCAGCCCCATCATTCACGGGCTCACTTTCTGTGGTTTCAGTTACCTGTGTTCCACTATGGTCACAACAGAATAAACAAAAATCATTGAAAATAGATGATTCATCAGTTTTAAACTGGGTAACATTCTAACTAGCATTATGAGATCTTGTCTCTCCTGCTCCATGACCACCCAGTGCAGGGATTGTCATTTTGTTCAATGTATCCGTGCTGCATATGCTACCCACCCGTTAATCACTAAGTAATCACTTACGGTATCAGATTGACTGTGTTACGCTGCAGAACTTGTGTTCAGTAACCCTTATTTACTTAGTAGTGGCCCCAAAACACAAGAGTAATGACACTGCAATTCAGATATGTCGAAGAAAGACTATAGTGTTCCTTTAAGCGAAAGGCATAAGGTTTTTTTTGTTTGTTTTTCTTTTTGTTTCATTTTGTTTTCAGTTTTTTTGATCCCAGGGGTACTCAACACTGAGCTTTATCTCCTGGACTTTTAGTTGTTTATTTTAAGATGGTCTCACTAAGTTGTTGTGGCTGACCTCAAACTTGCAATCCTTCTGCCTCAGCCTCCCAAGCCTCTAGTATTACGGGCATTTACCACCACGTGCGGTGAAAGTTCTTGATTTAACGAGGAAAAAAAATAAATTATATGCTGAGGTTGCTAAAATCTACATCAAGAGTGACTCTACTATTTGTGAAATTATGAAGAAAGAAAAGAAATTAAATCCATTCTGGGTTTGCCATCACACTTCAAAGCGCAAGCTTTACCGCCGTGGTGCATGCTGAGCCCTTACGATGGCAGAGGCGTCACGCCTGTCATGTGCACACAGGAGAGGCTGGCACACGCAGGACAGGTGCCACCCAGCGTCAGGCCTCCCTGGGCAGGAGGGGGAGGGCTGCACTTCCCGCCTCAGCTCGTCCACCCAGCCCGCCTGGGCAAGAGTGTCTGCCAGGACAGTTGCCGTCATGGTCCCATGAACGGGACTGCAGTGTGGTTCAGCCCTCCTCTCATGCTGTCTATCAAGCAGGCTGCTTCCTCTTCATCAGCGGAGGGAGGGGATCTGCAGATCTCCAGCCCGGGCTCCTCTGGTCAGTGGCCACAGTGTTCTTGGGAGCGAGGAGGGGTCCCCTGCCCTGGCTTGCTGAGGTTTTGCAGACCTTCCTGGAGGGAACTCTGTCGCCTCAGACAGCGCCCTCTGGGTCTGAGGACCATCTCCAGTGTGGAGACAGCGTGACGGCCACAAGGTGTTCATGGCTACCTGTGCCTCCAGCCCTCTCTTCCAGGTAGACAGAACAAGCTAAGACCTCGCAGGCCACCCGCCCATCTCCACTGCTGTTGGAACGTCCTGGTCCTGTGGCCCTTGCTGTAGATGGTGTAAGTCCAGGCACCCTGGTTGTCCCCTTGGCTTGGCTGTGCCCTTAGAGTGACTGCGTCCTCCTCACCCTGCTGGTTAAGGGCTGACAGTTGGCTCTGGTCACACCCTGGGCCAGGGCACCACCCCACAACGTCACCACTGCCACATAAGTGACACTGAGCTTGGCAGATTCCATCCCATCATCAGTCGGGCAGAAGACATTCCCATTGACCAGGTGAAAGTGTGTCCTGTGCACCTCCCCAGGGACACGATTGTCTGTGTTCTCTCTGGTCTCACGTGATACCTGCAGTCTACTATTCCCTTCTCTCACACCTTCCCCCTCCTCATTTCTCTGCAAAGGTGGCTGTGCCATCTGCATCCCATGAAGGCGTCATTATTTCCAAGTCTCAGGGGACTGTCCCAACAGAATGAGGACTGGTCCAAGGTATCCTTGCCATGACATTAAATCTAGAATGGCAGGAGTGCCCTGCATAGCTGAATTCCTCCGTCCAAGCACGCTGCATGTTGTTGAGGCTAAAGCCCCAAGAGTCACCCCCGAGCTGCTCTGGCTCCAGCACGTCATTCAGACTCTGCGGTGACTTAAGGACAGGCTCTGCAACCCCTCTTCAGACCTCTGAGGCTGGCTCTACTCAGGAGAAGCCCATGGAAAGAAAGCTGCAGCTCTTGAAGAGGGAAACAATCATGTCCCAAGCCATCTGCCTCCTATGGAGCCTCTTCCCAGGTCTCTAGACAGGGCAGCTCCTTCCCCCACCAAGCTGAGGGGTGCTGCCAACCTGGAAGATTCAAAGGAATCAGGGATCTATGACACCGGGCCAGTGTTGTAGACAACCGTAGAAAAGGAAAGATTTATTTGAGGGCTCATGGTTTCAGAGGCCTTAGTCCATACTTCCATGAGCCTTCACAAGCTCCATTTCTCAGGGCTCCAGGTGAGGCAGAGAATCTTGGTGGCAGAATGTGGCAGAGGGAAGCAGCTCACATGGTGATCAGGAAGCAGAGAAAGAGAGTGTCCACTCATCAGGTAAAAATATACACCCAAAGCCACGCCCCAATGCCCACCTCCTCCAGCCACACCCTACCTGCCTCCAGTTACCACTTCAATTAATCCCATCAGGGATTAAATCACCCATTGGGTTAAGACTCTCACAACCCAATCATCCCTCCTCTGAACCTTCTTGCCCTGTCTCACACTCGAGCTTTTGGGGACACCTCACATCCAAACCACAGACGTTCTGCTGATGTGTCTCATCCCAGGTCCTTCCCAGGGCCCTGCCTCTGACACTGAGACCTCTCAAGGCCATGCCTGAGTCACTTGCAGCTCTGAGGCCCTTGCAGTGAAATCCTGGGCTGGCCTCTCTTCCCTGATGTCCCTGAGTATCTTCAGACCCTGCTGTGCCGGCCTTTGCCCCTGTGCAGTGCCATGAGTGGACAGCTGATCTTAAGCTATCACTTTAACTTTGAAAAGCATCCAGCACAGTCGGCTTCTCAATCCTTGTGGTCACCGTTGCCCGGTGGCACACAGGCCCTGGTGCTACTGCGTCATCACAGGGTCATGGTTCACTTACACCTGCCCTCACTCTCCCCTGCTGAGACTTGTGGTCATTTGAGACTTTAGCATGCTGGGTACAATCCACAGTCCAGCAAACATCCCCAGTAAGTGACCCTGAGGGTCTGCTTCCTGGGGAATTTCCAGTACCCTCAAGAAGCAGAGCCTGAATCCAGGATGGTTTGGGTTTGCTATTTGGGACATATCACTACAGAGCAAGTCAGGGAGACTGAGGAGGGTGAAAGAGAGAAGGAAGGAAGATCGCTAGAAGGATACCTTGTCCAGGCCAGCACTGCCCTGCACAAATGGGGCTCAGATTCACTGGGATGATGAACACGAATGACAGAATCCTCCAGCCAAGGGCAAGCGTGGAGAAGCCCCCCACTGTGCTGTGGGGTTAGAGAATTTCAGGACAGAGTCAAGACACGTGGAACTCACGCTAAGACACGGTCCAAAGCAGTGAATGACAGCAGACGCAGCAGTCACAGAAGGCATGGCCAGACCTGCGGGAGGCAGGCTAACAACGACCCCGGGACTTCTCCCTCCTGAGACCTGGAACCTGTGAGTGTCATGCATATGGGAAAAGTGACTTTCCAGATGTGATTTGAAATAAGGATCTTGAGATGGGAGTTGGACCCAATTACCAGGGTGGGCCCTAAATACGATCACCAGTGTCCTTGCAAGCGGGAAGCAGGGCGAGATTGCCGCAGAAGAGGCGTCCTGGTGTCGGCGGCAGGGGTTGATGCTGGAGAGAGGACACAAAGCCAGGCATGTCGGCTGCAGGTCAAAGCTGGAGGCAAGGGCATGGATCTCCTCCTGAGCCTGCCCCAGGACCCGCCCTGCCTACGCTGACCTGAGCCCAGGAAACTGATTTCAGATCCCTGACCTCCAGACCCTTCAGAGGAGAGATTGTGTGTTGCATTAAGCCACAAAGTCGGCGGTGAATTGTGTCAGGGCAACAGGAAACGGGCACACAGCAGAGTCACAGGGCTGCTCCCAGCTGGTCAGGAGGCCACCAGCTGCCCCTGTCCAGTTACACTCCACTCAGTGTCCTCCTGGAGGTCCCAGCTCTCTCCTGCTCCCATCTGTGAGCGCTCTGTGCCCTCTTTACCTGCTGCGTCCCTCTCGGCTTTTGATATGAGTCTAATTGTCATTTTCTCAGAGGTCTCTAAAGACGGTCGAAGCTAAAGTGAGCCTGCCTTCCTTTTCTCAAAGCCCCGCTTCTCTCCTGCATGATGCGACTGTTTGCTTCTATTCCCGTGTGCTGTCCCCGGCTAGCTGCATCTCTGCCTCCAGGACCCAGTCTGCCTTCGCCATGTTGTCCTCACTACCTAACAAAACACCAAACACCGCGAACACCCAGAAAGTAGTTTTTGATTGATTGTTTAAATGCAGAAATCTGTATTCCTGGGGTAAAGTTTTTTGAGTTCTTTGTAGATTCTGGAGATGAGTGCTCTATCTGAAGTGTGTGTGGCAAAGATTTTCTCCCACTCTAGGCTCTCTCTTCACACTGCTGGTGTTTACTTTGCTGAGAAAAAGCTTTTCAGTTTGAATCCATCCCAATCATTGGTTCCTGCTTTTATTTTTTGTGCTTTGGGAGTCATATTAAGGAAATCTGGTCCTAGGCTGATATGATGAAGATTTGTACCTACTTTTTCTTCTATTAGGTACAGGGTCTCTGGTCTAACCCAATCGATAAATGGGCTGAGGAAATGAGCAGACACGTCACAGATGAGGATCTACAAGCAATCAACAGGCATATGAAAAAATGTTCAACATCTCTAGTAATAAGAGAAATGCAAATCAAAACTACCCTAAGATATCATGTCACCCCAATTAGAATGTCTATTATCAAGAATATAAGCAACAATAGGTGTTGGCGAGGATTTGGGGGAAAAGGTACACTCATACATTGCTGGTGGGGTTGAAAATTGGTGTAGCCACTCTGGAAAGCAGTATGGAGTTTACTCAGAAAACTTGGAATGGAACCACCATTTGACCCAGCTCTCCCACTCCTTGGCCTAGACCCAAAGGACTTAAAATCAGCATAGTACAGTGAAGCAGCCACATCAATGTTTATAGCAGCCCAATTCACTATAGCTAGATTGTGGAACCAACCTAGATGCCCTTCAGTAGATGAATGGATAAAGAAACTGTGGTATATATACACAATGGGATATTATTCAGCCATGAAGAATAATAAAATATAATTTTATTATATTGCAGGTAAATAGATGGAATTGGAGAAGATCATGTTAAATGAAATAAGCTAGTCCCAAAAAACCAAAGGCCGAATGATTTATAAATGGTTGATGACACATAGCAGGGGTTGAGGGAGGTATGGGAAGAAAAGAGAAGGGATGGATTGTATAGAGGAAACTGAGGAGTGGGGAGAGGGCGGGGAAGGAAAGATAATAGAATGAGACAAACATCTTTACCCTATGTATATGTATGAAAAAGCAAATTCTACTTTGTGTACAACCAGAAAAATGATAGTTGTATTCCATTTGTGTACAATGAACTAAAATAAAAAATTTAATAAAAAATAAAATAAATGCATAAATTTCCTCAATGTTTTTGAACTCGAAATAGTTGATTTAAGCTAAGACCCCTTGGTAGAAGTTTGTTACCAAATCATCAGCACTAATGCAGTGCCTGGCGCACAATAGCTACACAGTGAACATTTATTGAATTAATTGAATTCATGAAGCTGGAAGGGACGGCTTAAATCTCACCTTCTGTAGGATCAGTTGTAGGTGCATCCAAACCAACACGCAAAAATGAAATCTGATTAATTCATAGCAAATAAAAGTCAACCCCCCAAACAAAAAAACTTGCCAACCAATGACTTTTGTGACCTCCAAGATAAAATGGCTAATACTCTTCAACCTCCCAACTGTTTCCCAAGGTGGTTTTGACAAAGTAAGGCAATTATTGATACTCTTTTAGTCCTCAAAATTCAGACAAAAAAAACAGGCTGGGTAAGAATGAGCTTTCCTTTCTTCCTCCACATCCATGCCTTAGATGATGGGCACTCAGACCCCCAATCCTTCGGTCCTCAGTGATCATTAAACACCCACCCCCACCCATTGGGTCTTGCTGGGGTGTCCACAAGCAGGGAGAAGCTCTGTGGACAGGTGAGCCAGCTCCAACCACCATGACAAGGCTGGGAAGGTCCACGTGCCTGCAGGCCCAGATACCATAAGGTGTGCGACCCTTTCAACTTGAGGGAAGAAAATAGCCCTCTGCTGACTTCAGAATGAGGCTAAATCTTCAAACTTGCCTGATAGCCCTGAGAATTACAGTAACTCCATTGTTTTGATCCCTGATTATCAGCTCATTGAGTTTCCTTATCACTGGTTAGAGAAGTGCAGTCTGCATAGCATGCCAGGGGGAAGCAGCCCGTCCCTCCACCACTCTGGCCTGCTCTGTGTGGCTGCCTGTCTCAAGGTCTCTGATCACCACTCTGAATATCCTGTGCCCACTCTGCCCAATCCCAACCTGTTTGGTGGGCACCTTGTCACTGTTCCTAGTCCTTCCTCCCCAGGTGATGCTCTCAAATCGTCATCTGTTGGCTGGGATCACTTACAATTTATTCAACAAGCAGCATCAAGTGACTTTCCCTATCCTAGAAGTTACAGAGTTACAAGGCACAGTCTCTCTTTTAGGAAGACATTGCCCAGAAGATACTAAGATGTTCACATTCTAGCCAAAAAGTTATTTCTAAGGGCCATGATACAAGGTACCCAAAGGAAAACCAGGTTCATTTCCAAGGAGAACAACCGCAGGGAAAATGCTGGACTGAGTGTTAGGAACCAAGAGCTCTTCAAATCGCAGAGAAGGTCAAAGAGCAAGAAGGACACATCAGGAGTGAGCAACTGCGTGGGGATTCCACGAGGCCAGCCGAACACAGCAGCTGAGCAAGTCAGCAGGAGCGAAGCGTGAAAGGAAATCTAAGGGGACGCAGCTCAAGAGGGAGACCCGTGTCAGTCGTGGGGGAGAATATGTGCCCACCAAAGGTGCTCCAAGGCACACCACCCCCACCCCCTTTCTGGAGGGCTGGCTGGCAATAGTCGTATGGGACTCAAAGATCTCACTGGCTACTGTGGCTTGGAAGAGTGAACACTCATTCAGATCTTCAGACTGAAGATGGTCTTGGGAACAGAGCCCACAGAGTAGATGCCATGGGGATGCTGAAGTTACATGTGTGGGGGTGTACAAATGCAGGGATAAGAGGGATCCTCTCTCTCCACCTTCCTCTGGTGAGGATGGAATGCTGACGGACAGCCACCTGCCAGTCATCCCGGCTGCCAATTTTTACTGCTACTTAGTCCACACATTTTGATAAGTTTCTTATATCCATTCATTCAGGCAAAGAATAATATGATTTTCCCCATTTGGGGGACAAGGAAGCTGAGTTTGGAGGGGTTCTATGTTGTACTCAGACTCTCAACCAGTAAGCAGCAGAGGTGACATTCAGATGCAGCCTTCTTTGATGAGTCCTTCGTGTCTCCAGCCTGGGGCTGCCTGGGGTCCATGCACAACTTGCATCTGCATAGCTGTCTGATTGACATCTGCCCAGGTAACTTCTCCGGATTATTCCAAGACAACAACAACAACAACAACAATAACAACTTATCTGAAAGTGCATTATCAATGGTTAATTAAGCACAACAAAATTAAGGGATTTGCTCATGTTTTTATTAGTAGGACAGATTGAATACCCCTCATTCTAAATGCTTGGGACCAGAAACAAAGATTTCAATTTTTTTTTCAAAATGTGGGAATATTTCACATGTACATACAATAAGTTATCTTAGGGACAGGACGCAAGTCTAAACATGAACTTCGTTTGGGTTTCGTACATGCCTTATGCACATAACCTGAAGGTCATTTCATACAAAACTTTTAATAATAATTCTGTGTTTTGACTGTGGCAACTCATGAGATCAGGTATGGAATTTTCCAGTTATGGCACCATGTCAGTACTCAGAAAGTTCTGGAATTTAGAGCTCCTTGGGTGTTGGGTTTGGGATCAGGGACACAGCCCGTGGTCATGCTGTTCTGCTGTTTTCTCCTAATTGTTGACATCGTCTCCCTTTAAAATCATAACAGGCTAGAGTTATCACCAAGGCAAATGACTAAACCCATCACAGTGCTTTATTTTTTCCTACTTGGGAAAATTAAACGTGTGAGAAAGCTAACCTTTACTCCTGAGGAGAGCTGACTTAATGCTGAATGACACCAACCCTGACAGAAAACTCCCCAGAGAAACAGGAACTCGGGGCCTGGCTTAGCAGGTGGGGATGCCCAAGCAGGAGCAAAGCACCCCGCGGGGCAGGTATTCTGGGTAAGGAGTCCATCGGGTTTCTGAACCTTGATGCGGGGAGGTGAGAAGGGGCCAGCAGGTCCACAGGGAGCCCTCTGGAGGATCAGGCTCGGAATCAACACATCCAGAGACGAACGGAGAGGGCACATGGCATCTGGCAGGGAGGAATTATTTATCAGGTATTTATTCTGCCTTGACACCAAGCATCTGCAGGGAGCATCCAAAGCATCTGTCTGGGGCTGTGTGTTCTGGGGGCAGGTGGGGGAGTTCGGTTGTGTGCAAAAGTGTGTGTGCGTGGAGGGAGAGAAGGGGAGGCGGGAGGAAGAGGGAGGGAGAGGGAGGGAGAGCACGTGGAATGGAGTGAATCAGCATATGGAATGGAGAAACATCTGCTCTGCAAGGCGGTCTGATGGCTGAGGCAGGACAGGGGGCTGTGGGTGTTGGACTCTTCAACGTCACACACAAGTGCATTCAAATCGCAGCTCTTGCACTTACTGTGTGCTCCCTGGAAACTGTGTTAGTGTCCCAGGTTCCGGTTCCTTCCAGGTGAGATGGGAATGGCCACCAGCAGTGCTGCTGTGAGGAGAGGAGGAGCCAACCCCTGCTCCTGTGTCGCCCGAGATCATGCCCCTTGCTGTGGTCACCGGTCTGTTGTGAGTGCCGCAGAAGGACAGTGGAACAAAGCCAGCTGGGTGGACCGCACCTCTCTTCAGTGCACACATCTCTAGTGAGCATGGCTGGGAAGAAAGCCACCAGGAAAGCCAGAGGAGGTCATCAGGGACAACTTTGCTTGAAGCAAATTCTTCACAAATCATAAGGTCTTTGCTCAGCAAGAGGAGGGCTATGTGACCGGGAGCCTGTTAGAAACACAGTCACGGCTCCCATCCCAGAGGCTCCGACGGTGCAGTCCCATGTTAACAAGGTCCCCACCTGATTCGTCAGCACAATACGCTTTTAGGAGCACTGAGCTAGTTCACAAGGTCTGCGTTTGCCCATGATCACATTAAATCCTCTAGTGACAGAAGGGTCCATTTGGTCTGCAGCTGGTCCATTCAGTCCCTGGTCAATATATGCCCCAGCAAGTGAGCAGCCGAGCTGATGGGCTCAAATGGACCCAGGCCCAAAGCAATCAGCGCTGAATGGGAAGCAGATGGTGTTTGTGAAGGGTCATCCTAAAGCATTTCAGTGAGATAGTCCCTTGCCCCCGTGAGCTTTATAACAGAGGAGGCAACAGAGGGTTTGCCACTGAGTCGGTCTGCTGGCTGAGTCACAGGCAGTGTGATTTATTCTGACTGGGAACATCAGCGTAGCCTGAGACAAGGTCAAAGTGGCCAGTGACGAAGGAGCAGGTTCCAACAGGTGGGGAAGGAGCGGAAATGCAGCTAAAGGGAAGGGACTTATGAAGTGTGCCAACAAGAGTGTGAGCAGATGTGTGAGCAGGCAGGTGGAGAGCTACGGCCTGAGGAGGCTGGGCCGTGAAGGCTGTGTGGTGCAGCCTCCTCACAAGGCCAAGGGAAACACAGCGTGAGCTGAGCGTGGACAGCACAGGTCCTGTCCATCATCTTTTCCAGCTTTACCTTAAGGAATAGGGCATAGTCTCTCTGTGGCCTAGACAAGGCCATGCCCTGTCCTCTGGTCCTGACCTGCCATGTTTGGTGTCAGCGTCTTGCTGGGCCTCAATGTGAGAGATGAAGAAACCATCCCTCTGTTTTGGAATTTTGGTCTTATTTGGTTCTTTTCTCCAACACATAAAATGGGCACTGCAGACTCCGACGCTGGTGGGGAGATGGCTTCACTCTAAACGTGTCGCCTTCCTGTGGTACAGCACCATGGCCAGGAAGGAGCTGATCTTTCCAATCCTTCATCTTCCAGCCTCTGCACCTTCACACCTGCATGGAACCATGAGCCCAAAAGAATCGGAACAGAAGCAGCGTGTTCACATCCAGGCCAAGACCAGAGGAGTGGCCTTGCCTGCACTAATTCCCCTTTACACAGCCCAGTGTAGACAATGGCAAGACCTTAGGGTGTAGAGCCTGGGTGCTAAGTCGCTCCACGAGGCAGACCAACCTCTAATCAGGAGCATCCACAGTGCACTGTTACACAAACCAGAGATAAGCTTGTCTTATCCTCGAGCCACCTTGTGTTTTGAGGCCTATAAGTTACAGCAGCTAGTGTGACCCTAATACAGACATTATAGGAACAATTATTAGGTCCAAAGTTGAGAAGGATGGGAAAGTGCTCTATAAATAATGTTTTGAATAGCACTGTGGCTTTCCTGAACATTCAGCAAGTGTCTATGGAGCAGCTCTTCCACACTGAGCATGCCCTCGGTAGTGAGAAGTCAGTGACACACAGCTCTGAGCTGCCCCTTTCCTAGATTAGTATCCAGTCAGTAGCCAACAGTGCTGGGCAGACATAAGAATCACAGCATCTGCCTCTCAGCCGAGGAGATGCTGCATCCTCTCCTCATTTAGTTCCCCAATGGGACAAAAGCCCTGAATGGCTTCCACTGAGTTTTCTATGTATTTATTTTTAAACACATGGCTTGCTTTGTCCCAGGCAAGATTTAAGACAGCTTACAAGATGGCTTAATTTAGAAATGAAAATGAAAGAAAGTCTAAACAGGGTGGGAATATGAAATGGAATCATGAATATAGCTAAATATGCAATCACTAATGACTTACCACTTGCCACAAATTTAGATCTGAGTTTTCTGGAAATGAAATAAAAAATGTGATGTTCTTTAGCTGTTATAATATTTTAATTAACTATTTAGTATCTGTAGTCCTCATAGGCTAAAGCTCCAGGGAGGACAAAGACTGTGCCTCTGATTTATTTACCCCTGAACCCTCAGGACCTAGCTCAGTTCCTGGTCCATTGTAAATCCACAGTGAACACATCCTCAGGCAAGAGCAGATTCAGCTCAGTCATCCACGGCATTGAGACAGAGACACGTCCCCCAGATCCTCAGAAATATGAGCCAATAAGATAATGACCAGCATCTTCAGCATATGCCCCAGGGGGCTCAACCGAAAGACCCTGGCTGGTCCTCACTTCCTAAAACCCGCACCTTGGTGGCATCAGACCAACACGCACCAGGAGAAGCCAATAATGCAGGACTGTGGTACCCTGTGGTCCCAATCTCTGCAAGCTAGGGGAAGACCACCAACTTCCTGGATGGAGCTAATGACTCTGTGGCTTGTTAGCAGCCCCCTCAACATTGTCTCCTGGCAGCATTTATATCTGTCTAATCCATGAGTGGCTCTGACGTCATGCCTTTGGCCTGAATAGGCCCTTAGAACAGTGGTGTTTTATTGCTAGAATCTGCATTTCCCATGGGGAAAACTGAGCGATACCATCCACTCTGTCATTCACGGATGCCCTGATGAAACCTTCATTGGTTGGACTGAAGTAGAATGTAAGTGGTGTTTTTGCTACACAATAAGGTACCTTCCCTTTGTATTCACTGTGATTTTATGACCAAATTGTTTGCCTGGGATTTTTTTGTTTATATGCTTGTTTTCTCACTTTGGCTTCTGATTCTGAGACTGGATTTGCAAAGTCAGTGGCATGGTTTCAGTTAGTTAGAAAGAACAGGAGATGTCCAGGGTCGGTGGCAGAGCACACAGGACCAACAGGAACATGAGAGAGCAGGGCTGTGGCCCGGAAAAGGCACAAAAGACAGAGGGAGATGCATCAGCCCCTGCTGCATATGGAGACAGCCCAGGTTTCCCAGGAGGTCTCCCAAGAAGCCACCACAGTGAGCAGCTGGAGTCAGGGTGGGCAGAACCAGAGGCCTGCCTGCATGACTCCAAGACACTATTTGCATTGACCACATTGCATTGACACAAGAGCGCCCCCTGAGGTTGTGCTGTGTCTGCCTAGCAGGGCAGAGGCTGGGAGGGCTCACCTGTAAAAGTAATGAGAACCAGCCCATTTCCTGAGCGCTTCACAGTGCCCAGCACTGTGCTAAGAACCTCGTAAGAACTGGCTCGTCTAGATCACAGCGCTTCATGAGTAGGCCCTGCCACCGTTCCTGCTGACCAAAGGGGAGGCTGAGGCCTAGGAAGGTTAAGTAACCACCCAGAATCATTCTGTCAGTCAGAGGTAAGATAGAATTTGGGCCCAGAGAAGCTGGCTTCACAGCTCAGGTCTTGACTACTTGTCACGGTTTAGATGTTGTATCCTCAAAAGCTCATGTGTGAGACAGTGCAAGAAGGTTCGAGGATAAATGACTGGGTTGTGGTCTTGACCCAATCGGTAGGCAATCCCCTGATAGGGATTAACTGAGTGGTACTGCAGTGGTGGGTGTGGCTGGAGGAGGTGGGCATCGGGGCCTGGCTTTGGGGTTTATATTTGCATCTGGCCAGTGTAGTCTCTCTGCTTCCTGATTGCTACGTGAGCTGCTTCCCTACCACACACTCCGCCATGATGTTCAGCCTCACCTCAAGCCCCAATGAATGGAGCCAGTTGTCTATAGATGGAGATCTCTGAAACCGTGAGCCCCTAAGTAAACCTTGCCTCCTTTACAATTGTTCTGGTCAGGTCCTTTAGTCACCGCAGTGAAAAAGCTGATTAAAACACCACTCTAATACACTGTCCTCCTACCAGCTAATTAAAAAAAGAACAAAGAGAAAATAAAAAAGACTCTTTTTCAAGATGTCATGTACAACAGACTTTCCAATTGATCATTCTTCGTCAGGATCCCTATCTCCTTATTGAATGCTTCTTGCATTTCCTCTCTGACTTCATTTCTTACAACATTTTTTACCTCATGGAGTTCTGCCCTCGCAATTAAGGACTCATTCCTAAATTTCTCTTGCCTATGCTCATACACCCACCACAGAGGAAACCTCTAGGTCATGGTGCCAAGGCAGGTAAGAGCACTCTGCAAACATGCCCCAGAGAGTCACCTACACAGGTGGGTCTGGCTGACAAAATGCCCCCTAGCCGGGCATGGTGGCGCACGCCTGTAATCCAAGCGACTTGGGAGGCTGAGTCAGGAGGATCACGAGTTCAAAGCCAGCCTCAGCAACTTAGCGAGGCCCTAAGCAACTCAGTGAGACCCTGTCTCTAAATAAAATATAAAATAGGGCTGGGGATGTGGCTCAGTGGCCGAGTGTCCCTGAGTTCAATCCCTGGTTCCAAAAAAAAAAAAAAAATGCCACCTGCACACCAGGACGGAGGCCGCCTCTCACAGAGATCATTGGCGCAGCTGGGGTTTGTGCGGTCCCACTGGCTGACCTCTCCCTCTAACCCAGGCGACAGCTCCCAGGCGGCAGAACCAGCACAGGCTGAGCACCTCAGGGGCAGATCATGGCTGGGGCTGCGTTCCGAAGGCCGGAGGACAGGGAGCACAGCTGAGGTGGCTGGTGCCTGAGCCCCCCAAGACGAAGCAGGGAGGAGTAACCCTGGGCTGGCAGCGGAGCCTCCATCCAGGGATACCCGTGCACACGTGAAGAGGGAGCACCTCACAGAAAGAGGGCCTCCGAGAGGCTGCTGAGCAACTGGGCCAGACGTCCTGTCTCCTGCTCTGAGACACGAGTGAGGATGGTGCCACTGCCGCCTTGACCTTTCTTCTTCTTCGCTTTATTCTAGGCAGCCTTGTTCTTAAGCTGGCATTTCAGTCTTCTAAATGTAGATTGAACTTTTCAATCTGTTAGGAGCCTGAATTAACTTTATGGCCGGCCTGCTTGCATGCCTGCCTTGCTTTCCTCACACCCTTCCTCTCCCTCCTCCTCCCCTTCACCCTCCCCCTCCCCCTGTTCCTCCTCCCCCTGTTCCTCCTCCCCCTCCCCTTCTTCCTCCTCCTCCTCCCCTTGTTTCTCCTCCCCCTCCCCCTCCTGATTTGTTATGATTTGGGTCTGGAACACACAGGCTCCTATGTTGAAGTCTTGGTCCCCAAGGCAGTAACATTCAGAGGTGGAGCTTTGGGGCAGTGATTGGATCATGAGGGCTCTAACCTCATCAGTGGATTAATCCTTGATGGGCTCCTAGCTGAATGGACTATTGGGAGGTATGGAAATTGTTGGAGGTGGAAACTAGTTTAAAGTAGTGGGTCTTTGGGGCCATGTCCTTGGGAACTTGTTTTCTCTCCCTCTCTCTCTCTCTCCCTCCCTCCCTCCCTCCTGCCCCACTCCAACCCTCCTTTCTGAGGTGAGGTCAGTGGCTCAGCTTCATCACCTGGACCCTGCAATGATGTTCGTACTCACCAAAGGCCCAAAGCAATGAAGCCAAGTGACCATGGACTGAAACTCCTGAATCGTGAGCCAAAATACCTCTTCCCTCCTGTGAGTTGATTCTGAGTTATTTTGTCCCAGCAACGGAACACTGACAAACACCTGCTTCTCCCTCTGCTTCTTTCTCCTCCTCTTCTTTTCCCTCTCCCTCTCTCCATCCATCTCCCTTCCCACCTTCTTTTCTCTCTTCCTATCTTCTTCCTCTCATTCTTCTCCTTTCTTGCCCTACCTCCCGCATCGGCAGCTCTGCAGATGGAGCTGGGTTTGGGTTGCTTGACCCTCATTTTACAAGATCCGTGCATGCAAACCAGAGCCGAGGAGCCAATGACTGAACCAAACAACCCTCACAGCTCCACATCCCCAGCCCCATCCTCCAGCAGCCTTCCCCTGGCACCTGCCACACCACCACCCCTCCGGGTCCTGAGGCACACCCTGTGTCACCCCGAGACTTCACTCAGGCTGGTGTCTGTGCAGAAACTTCTGAGAAGCAGCAGAGAGGCCTGCGGCACAAGTTGAGACTCACCCCCCTTCCGGAGTCAACTGTCAAGTTCTATTCCCCAAATCTCTTTCATGTCTGAGGCTAGACACAAAATTTTACAGAAAGAAAAGACAAGACTTCCTTTACCTAAACTGTTGTATCAACATGGAACATTATTTTAAAATGTCAGAGGGTCTATTTTAAAAGTCTTTCTTGATTTGCCTTTATTTGCTTACAATTTTGAATTTTGTCCAAATAGCTTTCAGATTTTAGGGAAAACAAAAAGCATTTCCTATATTTTACACTTTCGAAAGCCTTTTTTTTATCTTGGTAATCATGTGTAAGCAGAGAATTCCAGTCCTCTTGAGCATTCTCCCTTTCTGTGACTTTGAAGCATTTTTTTCCCTTGCTAGGGTCTAAGAAGGAAGTAAAATCACTGAAATAGATCTCAAAGTCTGGGGCAGTAAGTACCTAACAAAATTTTGAGTGCTCTAGATTCTGTTTTCCTGAGATTTAGGAAATTCTCAGCTCATCCCCAGCGCTTTATATATGCCAGTCTGAAGTCAGCACTAGATAATGTGCTGTAGTTACAGAGGAGAGGAATATGCTGAGGGGGGTAGTTTGCTAATGAGGTAAGAGGAAAAAAATAGAAGACCAAAAAAGGATAAAAGTGAGTGGGTGAAGAAGCTGATGGGCAACCAGAGAGAAGGCTCTAGGAAGTTCCCGTGCAGACAGTTAGGCTTTTGGCTTTTACTATAAAATCCTTATATTTGAGAGTCAGTTATTTCATTTCAGAATGTCATTCAGTGAAATCTGGCTGTTGAATGGATGGTGTCCTTTCTGTCTTTTAGAGCTACCTGTGATCTATTTCTTTTAACATGTCAAAAGTTCCCCACAGCGGCCATTGCATTCTAAATCCTCCATAAAACCCACCAGAACTCAGGCCACTGTTGAGAATGTCCCAGCTCATTCTCAGGATGAGGATGACTAGGGCAAAGCAGAGGGCCTCAGTGAGTGTGCCTGATAATCGGAGGCTCCCAAGCATGTCACCAAGTAAGGGTCTCCAAACCAGGGTCAGAGTGCCTCTAGCTGGGAAGGGACTGGCAATCCCAATATTGGAACCAAGGCTGAATTTGCTTCTTGATAGGCGGCATAGAGATGTGCTGACACACCACAGTCTCTCCGAACAAAGAAAGAGCTGATTTGATAGTTTGGGGGAATAGATGTGTCAGTTAGCTTTATGCTGCTGTGACAAAATACCTGAGAAAGCAACTTGAGAGACGAAAGCTTCAGATTGGCTCACAGTTTCAGAGGTTCAGTCCATTGTTGCTTGGCTCCATTGTTTCGGGGCCTGTGAAGAGGCAGAACCTCAAGGCAGGGAGATGTGACCCAGCAGATCTGCTCACCTCCTGGCAGCCAGGAAGCAGAGGGGACTGGGGTAGGGGGTTGTCTAGAAATCCAATGTACCTTTGAAGACACACCCTCAGTGACCCATCCTTCCAACCAGGCCTGCATCCTGAGTTTTTGCCACCTCCTCCAGCACCACCTGCTGGGGATCAAGACTTCAACCCAAAAGCCCCTGGGGCACATTCCAGATCCAAACCGTAAGAATGGGCTTCGGGAAGTAGAGAACCTTCAGAAGGCAGCGTGTGCAGGGATTGGTTACCTCCTAGTGTGGGGGCTGCTGTTGGTTTCCAGGAGACCAAGCGCTGAAGGGCCACTGGGCAAGTTTTAAACTGGTGAGTTTAAAACAATTTGAAGTTACTTGATCATGGCTTGGAATTAATACCAAATTAGTCCGTCTCTTCTCTTGAATTTAGAAAATAGAAATTTTAACTTTCAATCAAAAGGTGAAAATAGTAAGCATCAGGAATTTTTAAGGGGCATCACAAACATATAATAATAAAACATTATTGGTAACAATCAGTTTAAAAGTTTGGGTGACATGGACAGTTTTTGGCACATATTTCTTGAAGGCAAAAATACTTATAAAATTGACAGAAATGACATAGATAATCTGAATTTTTATATATAAAAGAAATTAATTTCATAATTTAAAATCTTTCCACAAAAACAAATTTGAGCTCTAAATAGCTCCTGATGGATTTATCCAAATAAATCAGAAAGGTATCTTGGCAATTTTATATTACCCTTTCAGAGAATAAAGTAGAAAAAACACTCACCAAATCTTTTCATAAGACCAGACCTGACCGGATTATTACAAGACAGGTAAGCAAAATCCCTAATTTTTATAGACTTGTTGGAAGCATGGAATTTGGGAAGTAAGAACTTTCTGAAGTAAGAGTGATTTGGGAACATTCAAACTGAGTGTTATTAGCATACACACAAAAATGCTAAATAAAAACTAAGCAAATAAATCAATGCTACATAAGAAGTACCATAAATCAAGAACAAGGTATATTTATTCTAGAAATCCAACTTTTAAAAATCAATTAATGTATTTCCCCACAATAATAAAATAAAGGCAAAGTGTTTTGCGGGCATCTTGATATTTACAGAAAAAACATTTGGTGACTTTCAATACCAGTCCATTATGGAGAGAGAGAATAAACCTAGCTAACTGGGAATAGAATAAACTTTCCTAATCTAATTAGGGCCATATTTAAAAGACCAGCAGTATTCAATGGGGAAATATTGAAAGTGATTTCCCTAAGGACAATAATGTGACAAGGAATTCCATTTTATTTTTATTCAACATCATAGTCAAGTTCCAAGCCAGTACAAAAGAGAAAAGAAAAAAATAAAGTGGTATACAAGAACTGAAGTTATTATAGCATTACATCATCATATATTTAAAAAATCCAAAATACAGCCGGGCACTGTGTCACATGCTTGTGATCCCAGCACTTGGGAGGCTGAGGCAGGAGGATCGAGAGTTCAAAGCCAGCCTCAGCAACTTAGCAAGGCCCTAAGCAACTCAGTGAGACCCTGTCTTTAAATAAAACAAAATAGGGCTGGGGATGTGGCTCAGTGGTCAAAGTGCTCCTGAGTTCAATCCCCAGTACCAAAAAAAAAAATCCAAAATACATATAAATAAATTTCTGGAATTTAGAGAGTTTATGAAGTTTATGGAAATGAGAAAAATATACATTTTTAAATATTGTGTACAAAGAATATCAAAAGTGAGCTAAAAAGACCATGTCCAAGGCATTACAACACGAGATATTTAGAAACACGTTTAGCTATAGCTGTGCTGGACCTGCAGTAGAGTTGTAGAAAGCATGTCCAAGGTACGTTGAGGAAGATTTAAACAGAGAATATTCATGGATTAGAAGACTCAGTATTGTCAAGATGCAAATTATTCCCAAATTTATCTTTTGGTTCATTGAAATAATAGCCAAAATTCTATCAGTGGATATCAGCGGGAACTGCCAAGTAAGATCTTCCAGAAAGAGACTCCTCCAAAAAGCAATAGAACCATTGGCAAAAAATAAAAACTAAAAATCAGCCTTTTAAGAACCCTGAAGTTAATCAAAGAGATGCAAATTTTTTTTAAAAAATCTGAGAAATATTTGTTGAAGAAAATGACTGCATCTCGGAGCAAGAGCTTTGGCCGTGGTCACTCACCCTTTCCCTGCATCCCCCGGGCAGCTCTACAGGAGTCTAGAAAACAAACAGCTGCATGATCAGAGCCCACCAGCAGTTTGCAGCTGGCAAAAGAGCAGAATGGTGTGTGGCTTCCTAAACACACAGATCTCAGATAATCAATCATCTGACCTGTCCGAACATGGCCAGGAAATTCTCATTCACAGGCTCATCTTTATCTGAACACACTGGGCCTTCACTCCATAGGAGCAGCCTTTACCAAGGGGAATTTGCTGAAAGCAATCAGAGGCAACTCAAAATTAGGTCACTTGAAATTATCCAGTCTAAAGACCAGACAGAAAGAGAATGAAGGAAAATACAAAGAGGCTCAGAGACAGTTGGATACCACTGAACCAGCCACCAGAAGCACCAGGGGAGTTCCAGAAAGAGAGGAAAGAGAAGGGGCAAAAAGAGTGCTTGCAGCAAGGACCAGAAGCATCCTGAACCCGACGAAAAACATTTACCAACACACCTAAGAGGCTCACCGAATTCCCAACAAGATGAACTCAAGGGGATTCCCATCTAGACACGTCACAGTGAAACTGACAAAACTGACTCTGGATGCCAGAGGACAGATCAGTGGAAGTGAGGAGTTCAGAGAGAAATCCTGTGTTACACAGTCGATTGAATTTGAGAAAGTTGCCAAGAAAATTTGGGGGGAAGGATAATCTGTTCAACATGGTGCTGGAATAGTTAGATATCTAGCAGATTAAAATGAACCTGGATCTTCACCTCACACTAACACACAAATATGAACTCAAAATAGTTCATAGACTTTAAGGTTGTCAACTTTGAAATATAACACAGGAGCAAGTCTTTGAGACTTTAAGTGTCTTTAATTATAACACCAAAAGCATAGTGTTTTTTTTTTATTTTTTAATTAATTAATTAGGTATTGGGAACTGAACTCAGGGGCACCTAACCACTGAGCTACATCTCCGCCCTTTTTTGTGTTTCATTCAGAGGCAGGGTCTCACTGAGTTGCGTAGGGCCTTACCAAGTTGCTGAGGCTGGCTTTGAACTAGAGATCCTCCTGCCTCAGCCTTCCAAGTTGCTGGGATTATAGGCATGCACCACCACACCAGACTGAAAGCATGGTTTATAAAAGGAAAAACATCATAAGTAGGATGTCATTAAAATTCAAAATATTTAAATGGAATTCCTAAGAAAATAAAAGCACAAGCAATGGACAGGGAGGAAATATCCATGATTTTTGTTGTTGTTGTTGTTGTTGAAGAAAAAACTAACATCCATCATTCAAAAACAAACAAACAAACAAACAAACCTCAATAAGACAGACCAACTAAAAATGGGCAAAAGTTGTCAATAGACATTTTACCAGTTATGAAATGGGCAATATACACATGAAAGACATCCAACATCATTAGCCATTATGGGAACATAAACCAAAATTACAGTGAGCTAACATTCCCACAAACAGAAAGGCTATAATAAATAGGTAGAAACAAAAGGTTGAGGATGTAGAGAAACAGCAACTTCCATACACAGCTGTTGACAAAGTGGTGCGGCCAGGTGGAAAGCTTTGTGGCAGTTTCTCAAAAAGTGAAACATGAAGCTATCCAATGAGTCTACAATTCCACTCCTAGTTATCTACTCAAAAAAACAAAAAAAAAGGAAAATATTCCATTGCACATAATGTTCAGGGCAGCATTATTCAAAAGAGCAAAAACCAGGGAGCGGGCCCACACACCACCAACTGGTGAATGCAGAATCACAACAGAGTCAATCTGCGAAATTGAATGGTGTGCACCCCAACAAGGAAGGAAGGACTGACGCATGCCACAGCCAGGGTGAGCCTCAAAGACGTGGTGCCAGGTAAAACACCCAGATACAAAGGCCACTGCTTACGTGATTTCCTACACCAAGTATCAAGGATAGAAAAACACAGAGAATCAAAAAGGAGGTGCTGGGTCACCCAGGGCTGAGGGTCGGAGCAGCACTAGTCACGGGCTGAGTGATCTTAGGGGGAATAAAAATGTTCTAAAGAGGATCTGTGGCGGGGGTTGCACCATGGTAAAGTTTCTAAAAGGAATAAAATGGATGAATTTTATGTTATGTAAAACATAATTCAATAAATCTGGCAAAACCATAAGATCATGGTGTATTGTGGACTGAATGCTCACATACCCTTGACACTCGTATGTTGAGATCCAAACCCCAAGTGGTGATGGCAGGAGGCAGGACCTCTGGGAGGCACTCAGATCACAAGCATGGAGTCTTTGTGAATGAGGCCAGGGCCCTGATAAAAGAAACCTGTGCCACTCTTTCCACCATGCGAGGTTGCAATCACGTAGCCATCTGCAACCGCAAGAGCCCCCACCAGGACCTGCCCGGGTTGGCACCCTCATCTCTGAAGTCCAGCCTCCAGAACTGTGAGATGTCAGTGTTGTTCGAGCCCCCTGGTTCATGATCGTGTGTCACAGCAGCCTGAGCTGATGAAAATAGAGAATGTAGCAAAATATCAATGCGTGTTGAACTTTGAAAATGAATAGAAAGTGTCTATAATAGAAGCCCCCACTTCTTCCAGACTTGGAATATTTCATATTTACTCATTTGAAAAACAAATCAATAAAATTGTTTATTTTCTCAGATACTGCACCATCCTTGGGGACGTGTCTCATCATAACTGCAGGGCCTGGATGAGCTGTTTTTATCCTCCTCCTCTTCCTCCTCCTCGTTCTCCACACTCTACACTTAGTAACTTCTCAATGTTTCTTCTCCACCTTCAGCAATACCCAACTCAGAACCAGGCTCAGAAGAGATGCGTGTTAATTTGGTTCAATGCCTCCTGTTTGCCCAGGTCTAATGAGAGTTTTCACAAATACCTTGGCCATTCAAGAGGCTTTTCCTAAGCTCTTTGAAAATCTTCTAATTAGAAAATATTGCTAGAATCCCGAACAACGGTGGTTCAAGGTGCAGGTGCAAAGCCCAGGGCTGAACAGGCTCATGCATTCAAGGACTCCCATCTGCACCCAGCCTCGAAGCCCTGTGACTCAGCTCCTGCAGCAGAGGGCAAACCATCCTGCCCAGTGAGACCTCACAGTCGACTGCCAAAGCAAGCCCAGCATTTTAATGAATTAGTAATAATATCCTTTTATGCCCACTTTATTGATTCTCTGGAAGTTTAATGGACTAACAGAGAATGTAATTGCCATACTATTGTCATTTTTCTGATGAGGAAATGGAGACCCAGAAGATAAATGATGTTCTAAGAATCACGTGACAGGTGCAATATATCTGTGCAAGCTAGGACAGAAACTCAGGTCCCTTGGGATCACAGCCAGGTTACAGAAGAACATACAGAGTAAGGTATCACTTACACTGATACTGCGCATACATTGTCATCTTGGATTTAGCGTGTCCAAAACCACATCCCCACCTGTTCCCTTTATGGTTTCGTCACCTCTGTAAGTGGTAGCTCTCCCTCCAATGCAAGGTAAGTTTCAGGCTTCCCTGGTGCGTCTTGTCCTCTCACTGCGTCCACTATGTCAGCAAATGCTGATGTCTGTCTCCTAGCACACATCCAGAAAACCACCACTTCCCAATACTACCAGGACCACAAGGGCTACCCACACTTTCAGTAGCTACTTCCTTGGGAATTGTAGTGAATCTTCTAACAGATCCTGCTTCTAGCCTTTCCATCCTCAAATCTATTAACTCAGTGGCCAGCATGAGTTAAAAGGAAGTCAGACCACCTTCTACCTCTGTTCAAAAACCCTCCAGTGGCTTCTCACCCCAATCCAATCTTCACTGCATCCTGCAAGTCCTCTATTGGGAGGCCCCTCCTCTGGGACCGCTCAGTCCACTTCTGTCCTCTGCTTCCTCTACTCCCTCTCCAGACCTCTCCACTTTACATCAAACATGCTGCACACACTACCTCCTCCCCTTTGCAGGTGAGAGAAGAGCCCCTCCTTCACTCCTTGTGCTCAGTGTGAGCTTCCCCGTGAGGCTTCAACTGACCACACATGCCCTGCCTTCCCTGAGGGGTTGCAAAACAGGTTCCGGTCCCCTTCCTGGACCCACTGGGACTGCAATGTGACTTTGCATCACCTCTCATCAAGAGGGGAGCCTGCTAGCACTGCCCCAGTCAATAAGTGCTCGGGCTTATTGCAAAGCCTTCCCTTTCTGTCTGCTTCATGTTTGCATGGTCTGTTGGGAAAGGGGCTAGGAAATCAGCTAATGATACAGACATGGAAATGCAAGAATAATCGCACCTAGGCTTTCAACAGCAGAGCTCAGACCTGAACCCAAGTCTCCTGCCTCTTGATTCACTTCTCTTTCCAGAATATCACAATGCCTTTTAGACAATTATTAACCAATCCTAACACTGAACACTCTCAATGCACCTGAGCCACATTTTCCCCAAGCAATTGTTTTAGTCAGCTTTTTCACAGATCTGTTACTAAAAGATCTGACGAGAAAAATTTTAAGAGGAAAAGTTTAAACATTTGGGGGCTCATGGTTTCAGAGGTCTCAGTCCACAGACAGCTGACTCCACTCCTCAGGGCTCAAGGTGATGCTGAACATCATGGCATAAGAATGTGGTGGAGGGAAGCAGCTCACATGGTGATCAGGAAGCAGAGGGAGACAGAGGTCTCCACTTGCCAGATACAAATACATATCCCAAAGCCACGCCCCCAATGAACCACCTCCTCCAGCCACAGCCCACCTGCCTCAGTCACCATTCAGTTAATCCCATCAGGGATCAATTTACTGTTTAGGTTAAGGCTCTGAGCCAATCAGTTCTTCTTTAAACCTTCTTGCGCTGTCTCACACGTTAGCTTTTGGGGGACACCCCATCTAAACCACAACAGCAATATTTCTAAGCTTGCCCTCACAATATCCATAGGAGGGAAGCAAGCTGACCAGGTCATACACAGTCAAAGAGCCAAGGCATAAACAGACGCTCCAGGCTGGTGCATGTGGGACGGTGGCAACGAATCTCCTTCACCCAGGACGCTGCACTTCACTGCAGAACCACTTCAGTCATCTCTCCAGTATGCTCTATAAACAATCCAGCACTCTTGGGGGTCAGATCTACCAGGTCCCCACCCTCCTGTCAGGAGCTCTTGAACCTGAAGAGTGCCAGTCAAGACAGTCCCTAGTGAAATCCTATCCCACCTCAAACAAGTCTAACCCAAAATTCTGTGTCACAGCATCAAATCATTTACTGCTTCTTTGTAACCAATGTGAGGTGACTGTTGGAGGGTTATGGAATGTCACGGGAACATGTGGCAGGGGATGTCACCTGCTGTGTTTTAAATAGAAACTTCGGGGATCTTCCAGCCTGTAGGAAGTAGCAGTAAAGTCATGGGATTTTGTGATTCTAACCAGAAGGAATTTGAAAGATAAAAAGGAGAGAGCCCAGAGCAGAACTTCGAGCAATGGAAGCCACCAAAGGAGAGTGACAAGCAGCCAGAAAGAAACCTGTGCTATGGTCTAAGGGCTCTGTGTCCCCTCAAAACTCATGTAATGATACTTCAATTCCCAAGGTGGTGGTATTGGTAGGTAGGGCCTTTGGGAGATGAGTTGTGAACCGCACCAGTGCCCATCCTGGAGATTCCAGAGTCATTTGCCTCTTCCATCACATGAGGGCACAGCAAGAAAGAGCCATCCAGGAGCCAGGAGCAGGCTGTCCCCAGACCCCATGTCCACCAGTGCCTTGATCTTGGACTTCCAGCCCCCAGAAAGAAATTAGAGAAATAACTTTCTCTTAGGTATCAGCTACCCGGTCTATGGTATTTTGTTATAGTAGCCAAAAGAGATTCACACCTTGGTAGACAAATTGGGACATAGTTGTTTGAAGTAAGCAATGCCTGGCAATCCAGGCAAGGGTGAGCTGCTTTGCTGCAGATCATACTCCCACCAATAATAAAGCAAATCAAAAGCAAAATAAGGCTAATTTTTTTTTAAGTAATAACTAAAGTCAATGGAAAATTACTTGGTCTGTGAAGGCACAAAGACCAAACTGCTAAGCAAAAGGAAGTGTGGAAGTGTGAGTCCAACATCACACACCACTTTTCCCTCCACTGGCCAATCAGAACAGAGAGTGAGCCGCTGAGATGCTTCTCAACCCTCCAAGAGGCTCAAGCGCGGCTGAGGGAGCAAACCGGGAGCCCAGGGCCAATGCGGGAGAAGCTGCTTCCTTGGTGAAGCACCTTGGGTCTTCATCTTGGACAGGGGGAGCCAGAGCCACACGGGCTGGAAACTCCCAAAACAGACCTGCTCGACGATGGGGCACCATCGTTGATGAGCTGTGTGTATCCACAGAAATTTCTTTCCTTGCACTGCGTCTGCGTGGTTCTACATGTGGCCACTAAGCACTTGAAATGTGGCCAGCACAACTGAAGACCTGATTTCCTTGTTTATTTGAGATTGGTGATCTTAAACGTGGCATTGAATACCACACCAGGATTGTTTCAGCTGCAGACAGCAACCGCACCAAGGTCTGGCCCACTTCCAGGGTGACCCACATCTGTGAATGGCCCACAGAAAGGGTGAAAGCCAAGCTTCTTTCCTGATCTCAGGACAACCTGCAAATTCCATTCCAGCCACAGAGCACCATCAGGTTGGCCAAAGCTCCACTGGGACCCCTTCACAGCTCAAATTCTCCCTCCGATGATCCCTCCTGTTCCCTCCTTTCCCTTCCCTTTCTTGCCCTTCCCTGGACATCGTCACTGAGAGTGTTTCCTAAGAAAAATCCTACACATCATTCTCAAAATGGGTCTGTTTCCCAGGAAACTCAGCCTGTGACATTTGGTGCCTAGAGCAGTCCAAGAGCTTAAATAGTGATAGGGGAATTTTGAGCTAGATCCATCCAGCTGGCAATGAGGCCCCATTACTAGTAGGAGGTGACACATGGCCCCGGGCAGAGTAGCAATGCCAATGTTAAAACTTTCACTAGCTGTGAACTGGAAGGGGAGGTTGAAGGGAAAGGTACCATAGCTAGTGAGACTGATCAGATATTTGAGAAATAAGGGGATACAGTTACTATGAGGACAGTGGAATTGAGGCCTATGCTGTTTTGAGGTAGGCGCTGGAGAAAATAATGAGCAGCTGGGAGCAATTAAGCAACAATTAAAAGCAAGTGTGAAAGCTGGAAGCTTCCACAGGAGCAGACAAAGCACCCTGTAGTAAAGGGCTGAGAGCCAGGCCCCGTGGGCACCTCGGGCTCAGCCCCAGGAAGGCCAAGCTTGCCCTCCAAGGCAGGTCTGCGGTGCCAAAGCCAGGGTCCTAGTTACAGAACAAGGGTCCCCTGAGACATGGGGTGTGAGGTATCTGGGAAACAGTGACACACATGACCTTTGGAAAAGGCCCGCTGCCCCGATTCAGAGCCAGCACCTCCCTAACACTTGACAGGCCAGGCAGAGTCCCTGCCTACAAGGAGAGAGACACACCCTGCAGGGTCTGAGCCCCTCTCCTCCTGGCCAGCAGTCTACGTTTAGATCAGGGCTCAGCACAGCCCAAGTCTCCTGAAGGAGGGTAAGGCCTGATGGGAGAGGACTGGCCAGCATGCTGGGCGAGAGCCAGGCGCACACATGGCACTGCGCTCCCAGAGGCCTGGTGAAGGGGCAGACACCAGGCTGGACCAGGGTGAGTGTCCTGATTAGGAAGCACCTTGCGGTGCCGAGCGGCCCCAGGCAAGGCCTCAGGAAGTGCTGGGAACACTATTGACATGGCTCCCAAGGCATGAATAAAAGATGGGCCCTTCTAAGGGAGACCGAGGGGCCAGGTGGCTCTGGCAGGTGGAGCAGGAGGAAATCCTACCAGAGTGCAGTGCTCGAGTGGGTGTGCAGACTCCCTCCTTCTGCTTCCTCTTCCGCGTGTCCTTGGTGCACCACGGTGGGGTTGTCCTCACGCATGCACAATGCACACCACGTGACTGTAACAGTCACTCCTTTTCCCTCTTCTCCTCCCTCCCCTGCTCCCTTCCCTCTACTCTACTGATTTCTCCTTGATTTTCATGAGATCCCTCAACATCTTCCTTTTCCTCTTTCCTCTCTGACTCCCACATGAGAGAAAGCAGGATCCTTGACCTTCTGAGTTTGGCTTATTTTGATTCATGTTCTCCAGTTCCATCCATTTCCCAGAAGGCACCTTCTTACCCATGACTTCACTCTCTGCAGCCTTGGTTACCCTGTTCAACCAAGGTCCCTAAACACTAAGATGTGTCTTGACTCTTTCAAGAGAGAGAGCACATTCACATAACTTTTATCACACTACTTTGTTATGATCATTGTTTTACTATCAGTTATGGTTATTAATTTCTTACTAATTCATAAATTAAACTTAATCATACATATGTATGTACAAGAAAAGCATAGTATGTATCTGCCAGGATCTTGGAATATGTCCCCCAAGGATAAGGGGGTGACTACTGTACCATGGAAGGCCATAAACCCCAGAGGACACACCGCTCACCATAGCAACATGCTGGCGAGTGGACACCAGTGTCCCTGAGAAGCTTG
Source organism: Glaucomys volans (assembly GCA_020662805.1). NCBI lineage: Eukaryota > Metazoa > Chordata > Mammalia > Rodentia > Sciuridae > Glaucomys > Glaucomys volans. The sequence goes on along the minus strand of JAJEJO010001368.1, from coordinate 33,025 downwards.
GTGGCTGTCCTCTGGAGACCGGGCTGAAAGTGGGAGATATCATTACAAAACTTGGCTCAATGATATAGCAGTGGAGATAACAGGACTCCAAGGCAACAGAAAGCATGTGACTGCGGGTGACCTTGACGTCAGGTGAATGCCAATATTGTAAGGAAGAGCTAGGTCGGAGAGGCCACCAAGGACGCCTGACCCACTGACGGTTGTAGAATGGTCAAGACACCATTACCCGCTTGTGGGCTGAGTGGATGGGCCTGATCAGAAGAAAGCAAGAATGCAGGAGGATCAGGAGGGAGGGCAACCACCCGGAGAAAAGCCAGAGCCCTTGTCTAGTGTCCAGACCAAAGCTGGGCTTGCGGCCTGGGACCCAGGGAATGAAGCAGAGGCTGGTCTGCAGGAAGGACTGTGCATCATGGAAAGTGTGTGCAGCGTCCTCCCCCAGTGCCACTCCAAAGGGACCAGCAATCACTACTGGGCTAACTGTGCTCTGGTCCACAGCAAGCCATGCCGGTGGCCAGAGTCAGAAGGAGAGGACCTGCGTCGGTCTGCGTGGGATGTCTTAACGGAATACCCTGGATTGGGTGGTGGCTTCAACAACAGAGATTTCACTCCTGGACCCGGATGTGCATCACCCTGATGAGGGACGAGGCCCTCTTCCTGCCTTACGGCTTCTGGCTGTCTCTCTCCATGTCTTTCCTCTTCTTATAAGGGCACCAGCCATGCCAGATCAGGGTCTGCCCTAACGATGTCATTGGATGGCATCCCTCCTGAAGGCCCTGTCTCTCAACAGTCAGATGAGGGGTCAGCACTTCTGCATATGCACTGTGAGGGGCACAACTCAGCCCAGAACAGGGCCCCGGTGAAGGGTGTAGCAGAGGGAGGGGGTGACTTGTGGCCACTTGGCCCCTCTGCCTCAATGCAGCGGAGCTGCTGTGCCTCACAGCTGACCCCTCCTCCCTCTGTGACCTGGTCCCTCAAGCCAGAGCCTGGGATCTTCCCTAATTCAGCCCCCACCCTGCGTCCTGCATCGAAACAAGTACCAACTCTGACATCGTTCCTCCATTAAATATTTCATTTGCCCAACTTCCCCTTGTCCCCATTGACCCTGCTCTACTCAGCTGCTCGCCATGAGTCTCCCAAATGGTCTCCCTGCCTCGTATTTTCTCTCAAACCCAGTTACCACATTCTCATCTATCAAGAGTACAAAATTGACCTCCATGTTCAACCACACAAAATCCTTAAATTGCCCCCAAACGCTGACTGGATGAAGCCTACGCACTGGGGTCTCTCCCAGCATGCCCCACATCGGCCTTTCAAGCCTCCTATCCTCCCACCTGCTGCCACCAGCATCCGTCCCTAAGGTCCCTAACCAGCACACACACCGACCTTCTGTTGTCACTCACAGGTTTCTGACCTCGTGTCTCCTGTGCTGAGCTCCTTGCCATGGACGCTCACCTTTCAGTCCTCAGTACACAGAGCAGGTGGGTCCTCAGTTCCTGTGGAACTGAGAACTGAATAGGACCAGCAGGTGCAGGAACGGTTTGGTAAGGCCAGGATGCACCAGAATGTCCCCCAATGGAACACTTTGGTGAGGGATGGTGGGGGCAAGGGCGAGGACCGTGTCCTATCCCTCACCATACGTCCCCACCCTGATGTCACACTCTCTGGACACATGTCCCTTCAGAACATGCTCTTGTGATTGACCTGCATGCCCGGTGCCCACCCTGCTCGGTGTGGTCGGGCACAGCTAGAGAGGCCTGGCTGGGACTCAGGAAACGTGAGTTCAAGCATCAGTGCTGCCACTCTGGGCTGTGATTTGACCTCTGTGTGTCATCTAATCTGTTTTTTAATCTCCATGCATTTCTCCTTCCTTATCTATAAAAGGGAGATTAAAACTCCCCCCTTGCCAGGTGGATGTGAAGTAAGAAGCTAAGGCAGGAAAAGCATGTGGCCCAGGGCTGTCACTTGTCAGTGCTCGACAAATGGGATCTATCAAGCCTGAAGAATCCAAATAAAGAATTCTGTAGTAAGTGGGATTCTTCATGGGTGATCGAGCAGATTTCACCTACAAGGACGGCAACATGCTCGGTGTCAGAGGGAACCGAGCCTGTCGCAGGCAGGGCTGCCCGGTGGGGTCTTCGGCAGCTCTCTGCCCTGTCTTTACAAATCCAACAGACCCCACTCTGTAGGCACAGTCCCCTATGTCTGCATTTACATAACTCGTGGTGTCCTCTTTCTGGCTGTCGCCATTTGAACTCCCCCTGTTAGAGCAGTTGAGGCTGCACACAGTCCGGAAGAGCTCCCTGAGGGGTCTCCAGCCACATAGCTCCCCATTCAGATCTTCAGGGAGCTGGGAATCCGGATGACACACCTGGAAGCGTCAGAGGTCAAGGCAAGGGGTTTGAACGTTCCAAGAGCTTTGGGGAGGGAGGAAAGAACGGGAGGCGGGGTGAGAATGAGCTTTGCGCTGCAGAAATCGGGCTGGGTCCTCACGTCCGATCTGGGCTCCCTTGGTCTTCATTCATTTCTTTGCCAAAAATCTGTCCCAGTGCAAGATGCTCCAGTCCCACAGGAAAGGCAACGGAGCCCAAGGAAGGGCCTGAGACTCAAAGGGAAGCAGAGCCCTTGCAGCCCAGTGAGCTGTGGCGGCCACATTGCCTGGGGGTTGAAGTGCTGCCCATGCCTTGATTGGCTGGGTGGTTTTTCTGCTTTCATTCATTTATATTCATTCATTCATTCACCTTTACTGAGTTAATATAGAAGGCAGCATGATGTTGTAAAGAGAGATTTTTGAACTTGAGCTCACCAAGGGGGAAAGAAAAAACTTTCCCAAATAGAAGGGTCACATTTGTAATATTAATTAGTCATTTCAGAAAGTGCTCAGTGGAGCTACAGAATATAAAGTGTTTACTATGTGTCAGGCACTGCCCTCAGGGCTTCACATAAATTAAATATTTTGGTTTTTAAAACAAGCTAATGAGAAAGAAAGTGTTCTTATCCTTGCATGACATATGAGAAAACTGAGGCACAGAGAGGGCGAATAGCTTCCCCAAAGTTACACAGCAAGCAGCTGACAAAGGCTGGGTTCAGATAGCCCATCTCCAGAAATGCACACTCTGACAGTTGTGTTCTGTCATCTCTTAGTGCAAAAGGAGGGAGAAAGCTCAGGAGCCAGCCCGAGCCATCAGACTCGCCCTCTTCCGGCACCTGTGCACTGCTCTATCCAAGGCACCCTGGGGAAGTGGGTCACAGCTCTTCAGAGGCTGAGAGGGATGTGCTCTGGCTGATATGGAGCAGAACAGGGTGAAGCCAGGCTGAGCCATCAGTGCAGCTCACAGCAGGCCCAGACCAGGCAGGGAGGAGGGCTGCCCACCACTGCGCCCACCAGGCAGAGCCCCCAGGAGCCAAGGAGAGCAGCTGCAGGAGCGGTTGGCACCACGACAGGGGATTTTGCGTTTTAATTAAGAGCGTGAGCACTTGCGCCTGTTTACATCACCCAGCCCTGGCAGGCGAGATGCCTGCTCCTCCCGTCCCCGGAAGGAGCAGGACAGAGGCAGAAAAATCCAAGTCCTGAAGGCAGCCCTGGGCCGAGGTCCCTCCTTCCCAACGTACGGCCTCCAGCAGGGCCACGCTGCCCTTCCTGCCTGGGCATCCCCACCCGCTGTCCCGGGGCTGGCTCCAGCCCTGCGTGACCTGCAGTGGGAAGTGACTTCACTCCCCCCAGGGCATCGATTAGCTCTCCAGCAGTACCTCCCCTGCTCACTGGCCAGCACCACACCTCCCTCCCCAGGAGGGCAGAATTGTCCACCTTCACAGAGGTCGGGGAATGGGGACCAAAGGGGTCTCATCTCTATCAGGGGCCTTCAGAGTGCACAGCGGGGCTTCCTCATCGGCTTGGACTGCCTGGGGAGCTTCAGAGGCCACTTGTACACCTGAATGGAGGCCGTTCCTCTGCCTGGGGGCTGTGCGAGGTCTGTGTGTGAAGTGCATCCCACTCGTGGTGACTGTCAAGTCCTGAGCTTGCAGTTCCTGCCCACACCGCCGGCCCCTCTCCACACCGCAGCCAGCCTCAGGCTCCGGCTCCCCTAACAGATGGGAGCTGGTCTATTCTGCTCCCCCGGCAGCCCTGGGGCCTGCTCTGGTGTCTGCCAGCCATCTAGTTATCCATCTACTATCCGCTCACACTCACACACACACAAGCACACTCAATATGTACTGAACAAACAAACAGGATAAATGGGAAAAGCAGCCAGAAGCGGTGCTGGATTCAGATAACCTTGGACATCCCTTGCACTTTTTTGATAAGAACATCTCTTTAGACAAGAGGGGGAAACAGGCTCTGTTCATCGAGAAAAAAATCCCCTGAGAAAAATAATCAGCCTTCCCTATGGCAGCTGTCTGGCGGAGCGGGCCTCAGGTTTAATTGTGCCATCTGCGGAGGGCGCGGCTCGGCCCGGCCGGGAAGGCGGAGATGGAGACGGCAGAGGGCCCGTCTCACTGGAGAGAGAAGCAGGCTGGCCGCAGCAGCCAGCTCAGCGGTCTTTGGATGGAGCCAAGAGCAAATGAGCTTCTAAATGCCCCACAGCTGCGAGGAGAGCCCAGATGGGTCTCCTGAAGTCGAGCCCCAGCGCACAGAACTCTTCCTCCTGCCATTTGCTTAACTCCGCCATGGGGGAAAAAAATTAAAGCTTCCTACTTTGTTTTGATCCACTCCATTGAAAACAAATATTGGGCCCAGCTGTCTCCACTCTTAGATTTAAGAGTTGAAATCAAGACCAGAAAATCGACTTGCTCCTCACCTTCCACAGTCTCGCCTCCTACCCCGGGTGGCCTGAAGGAGCAGGGTGGGCTTATTGAGTTTCTGTTTTGGCTGTTAAAAGCTAAACTAAAATGAGATGCATTCAAAATATTGAATTGAACTGGCTGTACATTAACCAGTTAATTAGCCTTGGCGAGATCATGAAACTTGGCTTCTTAACATAAAAAAAGAGAAGATGAAAAGATTTTATATGAATTGCCTTTCCCACAGGATCCTTTCAAGGACCCAGAGGCGTGCAGTGCCACAATCTCAAGGCATGAAGACTTGGGTTGAATCCTGATTCTGTCACTTGTTAGCTGTGTGACCTTAGCCCTGTCTCTTCACCTCTCTGGACTTCAGGGTCATCCTCATCTCTCTATGGAAATGCAAAGAGCACCTATCTGTCACTGCAGGGACTGTAGTTAACATTAAATAAGAAAATTCCTATAAAGCGTTTAGTGCATGCCTGGAACACCGTAGGAGCCCAAGAAATTATAAAAGCAAATAGCAATATTAATGTCCCTAAAAAGTAAACTGACCTCCCCTGAGCCTACCCCCGGACACTGGCACCCGGCACTGCGGCTTCCCAGCTTATTTTGAGGCTGGTGCAAATATTCTTCATTACCTCTGAGGGTGTGGCCAACATCACCGGGAGAGGCGGCCCTGCTGTCTGAGACGCCTACAGGAAACTTGACAGCTCATTGCTAACTAACAGCTATACAGTAGATAACAACTGATCTTGCCCTATTTGTGCACTGCAAATTGTTAATGCCTTTCTAGGGAGTTTTTGATGTAGGACTGCATATTGTTTATATTGGGTGCTGCTGATATCGATCTTCCCCTCAAAGGAAAGGTATTGGAATCCTGCTGGGTCACAGCAAGCCTACAGATAGGAAGCTACAGCTTCTCAGTTCTTCACTGATAGAGGGGAATATACAGAAATAACATGAAAAAACAGGGGGGGGGAAGTGTTCCTAGCAAACCAAGATACTATTTTGACAGAGTCCAATGACAACAGGGCAGTAGAAATGACAGAAAGGGAGTTTTGAATCTATATGATTAAAATGATTCGTGAAGCAAAAGATGAGAGCAAATGCAGGCAATGCATGATCACTCCAATAAACAGTTAATAGAGCAAATTCAGGAAGCAAAAGAGAACTTCAATAAAGAGATAAAGATTGTGAAAAAATACAAAAAGAAATACTTGAAATGAAAGAAACAATAAATCAAATTAAAAACTCATAGAAAGCATCACCAACAGAATGGATCTTACTTGTGGAAGGCAGAATCTCAGACAATGAAGACAAAGTTTTTCATCTTGAAAATAAAGTTGACCAAACTGTGAAGATGGTAAGAGATCATGAACAGAAGCACCAAGAATTATGGGACAATATAAAAAGACCAAATTTATTGGGATTGAGGAAGGTACAGGGATACAGACCAAAGGAATGAACAACCTGTTCAATGAAATAATAGCAGAAAATTTCCCAAATCTGAAGAATGAAGTGGAAAATCAAATGCAAGAGGCTTATAGGAAACCAAATGTGCAAAATTATAACAGATCCACACCAAGGCACATTATAATGAAAATACCTCACATACAAAACAAAGATAGGATGTTAAAGGCTGTAAGAGAAAAGCATCAGATTACATGTAAGGGGAAGCAAATATGGATATCTGCAGATTTCTCAACCGAGACCCTAAAAGAAAGAAGGGCCTGGAACAATATATGTCAAGTACTCAAAAAAAATAGATACCAACCAGAATCTTATAGCCAGCAAAACTAACCTTCAGATTTGAGGGTGAAATAAAATCTTTCCATGATAAACAAAAAGTGAAAGAATTCACAAATAGAAAGCCTGCACTACAGAACATTCTCAACAAAATATTCCATGAGAAGGAAGTGAGAAACAACAATACAAGAAAGCAAAGCGAGGAACTACCCTAAAGAGAAAGCCTGTCGGAGGAGAAACCAAGTCAAGGTAAAAACCAAAAATAAACCAAAATGACCAAGAATACAAATCATATCACAATAATAACCCTGAATGTTAATGGCTTAAACTCATTAATCAAAAGACACAGACTGGCAGATTGGATTAAAAAGAAAGACCCAACAAAATGCTGCCTTCAAGAGACTCATCTCATTAAAAAAGACATCCGCAGACTAAAGGTGAAAGGATGGGGAAAAACCTACCATGCACATGGACTCTGTAAAAAGCACTGATCTCCATCCTCATATCAGATACAGTGGACTTTAAACCTAAGTTAGTCAGAAGGGATAAAGAAGGACATTTCATACTGAGTCAGGGAACCATGAACCAGCAAGACAAAACAATTTTAAATATTTATGCTCCAAACAATGAAGCATCTACCTACATCAAACAAATCCTTCTCAATTTTAAGAATCAAATAGACCAAAACACAATAATAGTGAGTGACTTTAACACACCACTCTCACCACTGGATAGATCCTCCAAACAAAAACTGAAGAAGAAACTATAGAACTAAATAATACAATCAATGATATGGACTTAACAGACATGTATAGAGTATTTCATCCATCATCAAGTGAATACACTTTCTTCTCAGCAGCTCATGGATCCTTCTCCAAAATAGACCATATGCTATGCCACAAAGAAGCTATTAATAAATACAAAAAAAATACAGATACTACCTTGTATTCTATCAGACCATAACAGAATGTGATTAGAAATCAATGATAAAATAAAAAGTAAAAACTACTCTTATATCTGGAGACTAATACACTATTGAATGATGCAACTATAACAAAGGACATCAAGGAGGAAATAAAAAAATTCTTAGAGGTAAACAAGAATGACACAACATATTGAAACCTCTGGGACACTCTGAAAGCAGTACTAAGGGAAAGTTCATTGCATTGAGCTTATACATTAAAAAAATAAAAAGTCAACAACTAAATGACCTAATATTACATCTCAAAGCCATAGAAAAAGAAGGACAGATCAACACCAAAAGTAGCAGAAGACAGGAAATAATTAAGATCAGAACTGAAATCAATGAAATTGAAACAAGAGAAACAATTCAAAAAATTGACAAAACAAAAAGCTGTTTCTTTGAAAAAGTAAACAAAATTGATAAACCCTTAGCTACACTAACAAAGAGGAGAGAGAAAACTCAAATTACTAAAATTCGTGATGAAAAGGGAAATATCACAACAGACACCACTGAAATACAAAACATAATTAGAAGCTACTTTGAAAATCTATACTCCAATAAAATAGAAAATCCTAAAGATACCGACAAATTTCTTGAGACCAATGAACCTCCCAAACTGAACCAGGAGGACATACACAACTTAAACAGATCAATTTTAAGCACCAAAATAGAAGAAGCCATCAAAAGCCTACCAACCAAGAAAAGCCCAGGACCAGATGAATTCTCAGCAGAATTCTACAAGACCTTTAAAGAAGAACTGATACCAATACTCCTCAAAGTATTCCAAGAAATAGAAAAGGAGGGAACCCTCCCAAACTCATTCTATGAAGCTAGTATCACTTTGATACCCAAACCAGACAAAGACACATCAAAAAAAGAAAATTTTAGACCAATATCACTGATGAACATAGATGCAAAAATCCTTAACAAAATTCTGACAAACTGCATACAAAAACATATTAAAAAGATAGTGCACCATGATTAAGTGGGGTTTATCCCAGGGATACAAGGTCGGTTCAACATCCGGAAATCTATAAATGTAATTCACCACATCAATAGACTTAAGGTTAAGAATCAAATGATTATTTCAATAGATGCTGAGAAAGCATTTGATAAAATACAGCACACCTTCATGCTCAAAACACTCAAAAAAAAATAGGGATGGTAGGAACATACCTCAACATTGTAAAGGCTATCTATACTAAGCCCACTGCCAACATCATTCTAAATGGAGAAAAACTGAAAGCATTCCCTATAAAAACTGGAACAAGACAGGGATGCCCACTGTCACCACTTCCATTCAACATTGTCCTTGAAACACTAGCCAAAGCAATTAGACAGACCAAAGAAATTAAAAGAATACAAATAGGAAAAGAAGAAATCAAGTTGTCACTATTTGCTGATGACATGATTCTATATTTAGAGGACCCAAAAAACTCCACCAGAAAACTTCTAGAACTAATAAATGAATTCAGCAAAGTGGCTGGATATAAAATCAATAGGCATAAATCTAATGCATTTCTTTTCATAAGTGATGAATCCTCTGAAAGAGAAATTAGGGAAACCACTCCATTCACAATAGCCTCAGAAAAAAATAAAATACTTCGGAATCAATCTAACAAAAGAGGTGAAAGACCTCTACAATGAAAACTACTGAACACTAAAGAAAGGAATTAAAGAAATTCTTAGGAGATGGAAAGATCTCCCATGTTCTTGAATAGGCAGAATTAATATTGTCAAAATGGCCATACCACCAAAGGTGCTATACAGATTCAATGCAATTCCAATTAAAATTCCAATGACATTCCTCATAGAAATAGAGCAAGCAATCATGAACTTCATCTGGAAGAACAAGTGACCTCAAATAGCCAAAACAATCCTGAGAAGAAAGAGTGAAGCAGGAGGTATCACAATACCAGACCTTAAACTATACTACAGAGCAATAGTAACAAAAACAGCATGGTAATGACACCAAAATAGACAGGCAGACCAATGGTATAGAACAGAAGACACAGAGACAAACCCACAAAAATACAGTTACCTCATACTAGACAAAGGAGCCAAAAACATACAATGGAAAAAATACAGCCTCTTCAACAAATGGTGCTGGGAAAACTGGAAATCCATATGCAGCAAAATGAAACTAAACCTCTATCTCCTACCCTGCACAAAACTCAACTCAAAATGGATCAAGGACTTAGGAATTAGACCAGAGACCCTGCACCTAATAGAAGACGAAGTAGGTCCGAATTGTCATCATGTTGGCTTAGGACCAGACTTCCTTAACAAGACTTCCAAAACACAAGAAATAAAAGCAAAAATCAATAAATGGGATGGACTCAAACTAAAAAGCTTTTTCTCAACAAAAAGATACAATCAATAATGTGAAAATAGAGCATACAGAGTGGGAAAAAAATTTTACCATGCACACTTCAGATAAAGAACTGATCTCCAAAATATTTAAAGAACTTACAAAACTTTACACCAAAAATACAAAGAACCCAATCAATAAATGGGCCAAGGATCTGGACAGACACTTTACAAAAGAAGATGAACAGTCAATCAATAAATAAATGAAAAAGTGTTCAACATCTCTAGTAATTAGAGAAATGCAAATTAAAACAACTCTTAAGATTTCATCTTACTCTGATTAGAATGGCTATTATCAGGAACACAAACAATAACAGATGTTGGCGTGGGTGTGGGGAAAAAGGCACACCCATCCATTGCTGGTGGAGTTGCAAATTGGTTCAGCCACTCTGGAAAGCAGTGTGAAGATTCCTCAGAAAACTTGGAATGGACCCACCTTTTGACTCCTCGGTTTATACCCAAAGGACTTAAAATTAGCATACTACAGTAACACAGCCACATCAATGTTTATAGCAGCTCAATTCACAAAAGCTAGACTGTGGAACCAACATAGATGCCCTTCAATAAAAGAATGGATAAAGAAGCTGTGGTATATATATACAATGGAATACTATTCAGCCACAAAGAAGAATAATATTATGGCATTTGCAGACAAATAGATGGAATTATAGATTATCATGCTAAGTGAAACAAGCCAATCCCAAAAAAACAAAGGCTGAATGTTTTCCCTGATAAATGGATGATTATATAAAACGTGGTTGGGTGGATGGGGGAGTGAGAGAAGAATGGAGGAACTTTAGATTTTGTATAGGGAAATGAGAGGGGGAGGGGCAGGGGTATGAAAAATGGTGGAATGAGACAGACATCATTACCTTATGTACATGTATGATTAATAATAATTATGAATGTACATCATGTACAACCATAGAAATGAAAATCTGTACCCCATATGTGTACAATGAATAAAAATGAAGTCTGTTTAAAAAAAAGTATAAACTAGAAATCACCAGAATATTAAGCAGAGCCAGGACTGCCATGATTATCAACCAAATCTAACCTCCCCCTTCCTAAAGGCTCTTCCTAAGAACCACCATCATCAGATCTTTCCTTTTCCCAGTTTCCCACAGAACATCTCCATACTGCATGTTTGGCCCTTAGGTCTTTCCATATGTTTTCTTCAGTGATTTCAGTCACTGTTAGAAACAAATGCTGCCTACTCAGGTCACACGTTCTGACCAGGAGATGGGGGGGGGGAGTACCCGGCAGAGTCCCCTAACCCAGGGCCTTGTCCCTTCTAGGGATCTAGGGACTTCATTTGGAGTTCGTTCTAGAACTGAGCAGTCTCAGGGCCTCACCCAGGGCCACAGCCCCCCTCCACGCACACACATGAATTACAAATGCATGATACATATAACCCCGAATTCTAACACACACTTCAGAGTGAGGAAAAATGTGTTTGCCTTTAGTAACTTCCAGGTGTGAGAACACCCTTCTCACAGTGCAGGGCCCCCTTGCTGGCTGAAAGACCTGGACGACACCTGTCATGAAATCAGTGTCCAGTAATCATTAGTTGAATAAATCAATGGTTATTATTAATGAGAATATTTGGGGTTATCAGTTTTCTACTGCACATTAATGCAGCAAGACAAGACACCACAAAGCCTCAGTGACAAACACTCCGTGTGTGTTCCTTACCTATGTCAGGTCAGCTGCAGGAGGGCAGGTGAACTGCTCTCCTGGCCAAGAGGTGGTGTGTTTGCCAGTGGGTTCCATCTGTAGAGAAGCAGGTCAGAGCTCTTCCCAAGCTTGGTGCCCTCCTGATAATCCCAGCTTTTCCTGGCACCTCTGCAGGCAGTGGTAGACAGGCAGGGGATGGAGACTCCCAGGACACACAAACAAACCTCCCCAGTACATCTGGCACAAATTCCAACACACTGGACTGGGCCTGAACCTAACTCTAGCACAGTGGCTAGGATCTAGGAGGCAGAATTTGGGCCAGTGCTATTAATGAGCTAGATCTAACGATGGGCCAGGGAGTGGGGAGGGCTGCACTGGGGAGAGGAGGGTTTGCCTGGAGGCAGCAGACCAACCATCTCAGCCACTGCAGGCAGAGCCATTTGCTTAGGACGTGCATGTGTTATCCCCCAAGAGAGCGCATCCTCCTCCAGCTCACAGGTGAGAGATCTCTAGGTGCTGAGTGATTTATTACACACCTTCTGAAAGCCTGCATCCAGGACTCAGAACGGTCCTCCTGGGCCCAAGACTGCAGTTGCACACACAAACCACTGTGACTGAAGGATTTAAAAGATCTTGCAGACTTCATTGACTTCCTCTGCCCAGCTCCAGAGAAGCAGCTGGGGGAAGTTCTTCCATCTTTGCAGTTGGTTCCCATTGGAAGAATCTGAACACAGGGTAAGGCATAGCCTGCTCCGTTCAAGGTCACTCCACCTGCAGGGGCCTCTTCCTATGTCATGGGATATGAAGGTATTGGAATGTCACTGCTCCTTATGCCACTGTTGTCACTATTCAATAAACATGTATTGAGTAACGTGTGCCAGCTGATGGCATGTGACATAAGATAGAAGAATAAGTCACAGTCCCCAACCTAAAGAACAATTTGTCCTCCTTAATGGAAAACAGAGAACTAAAAATAATTAAACAACCATTTGGAAAAGCATTCCCATGGGCACATGGAGCTACGTGACATGAGATTAACCAATGAGCTCAGGGAGAAGCCGACCTTGGTAGTAGGTTCTGAGGGAGGAGTTCCAAGGAGAGAGGAGATGTGTACTGAGCACTGTGGCTCAAATCCTTCAAATCCCCCCCATCATTCTGGGGGAGACTGGAAAACTAAAATCCACATTACACAGACTCCCTTGCAGCTACGGTCTGAAGACAAATTAGACTCCACCAATTATACGCATGTCAGTGAGCTATGAGAGGCGGAAATCAGCTAACCCAACCTATCTGCACTTCTCAGCTGGTCAAGAAGGCCTGAGGGAGGTAAGGACTCTCTGCTGTAGCTCCCAGGGTCTGTTTGCTAGCTTGAATCTTCTAGTAGGCATTTGGAATGGCAGCAGAGGTCCTGGAGCCCCCTAGGAGCCTCAGAAATAGAAGCTTCCCTGGTGAATCAATTTTATGCTGATCTGGGAGTGACTCATTCCTCCAGTGATTTTGTTAGCACTGAATTCTTACACTAAATGCCTTTCTGCTTAAAATACCTAAATTGATTTCTATTTCCTGCTCTCAACTTTTACTGGTATCGAATTTGGAGCCAAACAAATCCTTTAAGATGAGAACTTGAGATTTGTTATCTGAGCATACTGGGTTTGAAGACAGGGACAATATCATTGTCCCTTGAAAACAGGCAGCATGACACACAATCACAAAACAGTTACCTGAATGATCGCCTGAGCTTCCAGCTAGGATGATCCAACTGGTATCAGATCTGCCTCAGTCACAAACAATCATAAAACTGAGACATACAAACAAGGAATCTATTTCCATGCAGGTGACAATAAGCTGCACAAGACTGAAACTCCCAAGAACAGAAATTCCCAAACGAGCCTCATAATTGCCCCAGATCTCTGTGAGGGAGCAGCATCCAGGCTGTGAACTGGAGTCCACGCATGGCAGAGTAACTCCCTGGACTGAGCAGGCAGAGTGGCTGGGGCCTTGGAGCAGGGTGCAGGAGGGGAGAGGGCTTACAGATGATGGAGGGGGAGGTGGCCAATCAAAGAACAATCAGAAGCAGCAGGTGAGACCACCAGGCTTACCACTGGAGTAGACTGGAGACACCTGAGATGGAGCAGGGCCCCACAAGGTGAAATTTTGACCCAATACTGGGGAGCAAAACCTCATGGGCAACCTGTTAACAGCTCAGGCACCAAGCTGACATAGCAGAGGGACCCTGATTCAGATCTAAAGACAGTAATGCCTGCCCCAGACACACCCTTACAGAGCCCAGAACCAAGACAGGATGAGATCTACAACAGGGACAGTTTAGGGATTGGATCCCCCAAAACTGTTGGGTTCATGAAACACCTTATGCTTTTCACAGATTCTTTTTTTTTTTTTTTTTTTTTTTTTTGCAGTGCTGGGGATCGATCCCAGGGCCTTGTGCTTGCAAGGCAGGCACTCTACCAACTGAGCTATACCCCCAGCCCCCAGATCCATTTTTATAAAGCACCAAATCAATACAAGTTCAAGACGATCAGTTATTAATTGGGCCACTTCTAAAAAAATATCAAACCACTCCATCTATTTTGTTCAGTAAAAAACATGCAAAGAAACAGCAAATATGACTTTTAGTCAAGAAAATGTGTCATTTGAGAATCAAACCTGAACAGCACAGATGTCTGTGTGTATGTGTGTATATATATATATGCATGTAATGGTACTCGGATTTGAACCCAGGAGCACTTTACCACTGAGCTAGCCCTTTATTTTTTATTTTGAGACAGGGTCTTGCTAAGTTGCTAGGGCCTTGATAAATTGCTGAGGCTGGCCTCAGACTTGTGAACCTCTTGCCTTAGACTCCTGAGTTGCTGGGATTACAGTCATGCATTACCAGGCCTGGCTACAGATGCTTTTTTTTTTTAGCATATTAAAAATTAAAGCAGCGTTTATAAACTGAGGCTGAGGCAGAAGGATCACAAATTCAAGGCCAATCTCAGCAATCTTAAAAGGCCTGAAGCAACTTAACAAGGCCCAAAACAATTTAGTGAGAACACTACCTCAAAATAAAATTAAAAGGGCTGGGGACATGACTCAGGGGTTAAGCACCCCTGGGTTCAATTCCCCCCTCAAAAGAAAGACAAGAAAAGAAAAAAAAAGATAAAAATAACTGAATGGGCTAAACAGCACATTGAAAATGACAAAAGAAAGAGCCAATGAACTTGAAAATAGATCAACAGATTCTCCAATCTTAAGAGCAGAGAGAAAAGGAATGGGGGGAGGGAAGCCTAAGCAGGGACGTGTAGAACAATATCCGAGACCTCCTTAAGGACCTGGTGGACCATATGTACAATGAGAGTCTCAAGAGAAGAAAATGGGAAAAAATGCTGTATTAATAATGGGCCACCAGATAAAAGTAGGAATCCTCAAAGCCTGAAATAGGCTATGCATTAGCCTCATGTGCATGTGTGACTGCACAACCAATGCGGTCCTGCAACATCACAATCAGAAAAATGAGAGATTACGCTTTATTCATGTATGATCTATAAAAACCTACAAATGCATTCTACTGTCATGCACAACTAATTAGAACAAATAAAATTTCAAAATTATTTTTAAAAACTATAGAATTTTCAAAAAAGTGACATAAACAGAGCCTGCCAAGTGTACTAGAAGCCTTGCACACGGGGAATACCACAGAACTATGTTCTGTAGAATTGTCTTTGGGAAATTTCCACAAATTGGAAAGGCAACTGAAGCCCTCCTGGGCTCTCTGAGAGAGGTGATAATGAAGAAGTGTGAGTGTCAGTGGTGATAATGAAAAAGTGGGTGAGAGTGTCGTTGATGAGCACATTCTAGGAGGTCAGGGGAGGACACAGGAAGTGGAAGGAGGTAAAGGAAGCATCCTCCACAGGCCTCAATCCCCGATCTGGAGCCAATCCCCACCCAAGCTCTACCCAATGTCTCCACATCCACAGGCACCACTTAGTGCAGGCAGCCCTGGGAGCCCCGGGGAGATCTGGGTGAGGGATTCAGAAAACTCATTTCCACCCAAGGAGACAGGAACTTCGGAGAAGTGCTGAGATCCAGGTGGCGAGGATTGCTTTGTGATTTCATTTCATTTCCTGAAAGGGACAGACTGTGGTGAAGCCTACACGGCAACAGAGAAACAGTGTGAAGCCACCAATCACAGGAGTCTGGACCACAGCCGGGTCTACCCAGCACTTCTCATGTGACAAATGGAAGAACTCGGAGAAGCACAAATAATGCAGCAGGAAACACACCACAGAAACCTAGTAATGACTGAGATGGTGTCACATCACTGCCACGAGGAAACTCAGCCTGCCTCTGAAGATTTGGGGATTGCACCCCAAAACAGTGAGAGCAGACAGGACAAAGGCATGTGTGTGCAAACATGCAAATTTGCCAGAAGCCATGCACAACATAAAATTCAAAGAAAATTCTGATTAAAAAATCAGCCACAGGTTTTAGCTTTCCCATTCACAATATGACTTCAGGCTGGTGGGCCAACATGTCCCCCACACAACACAGCACTACCCACCATGACACCACAAAGAAGGAAGAAGTGAGGTCAGTGTGGTCTGATGCACAAGAGGTTGGAGAGGAGGTCGGTCCAGGAGAACAAACCCTAGTGCCTCCTCTGAGCCCCATCTCCACCTACAGAGCTCTAAATCTTATGGACTGCTAAATCTAAATCATGTGATAGTCTCTTTCTTCTGTCTATATAGAGTCAGTTTCCTTCTAGGGAAGAGAACTTCCAAAAGAGAGGTATATGCTTATGTGTCCTCCTGCCCCATAATGAGAGATGGAGGAAATTCCATTCCTTGCCATAACAGGAGTTGGAGAAGAGAAGGATTCTGTTCCTTACTGTTAATTAGTCTCTCCTTATTCAGATGCATGTGTGGACACACACATGCTCAACCTTGACAACGTGGCCAGTGGTTGTGAGCACAGAGCATGTGTGGATCAAGGCAAGAGGGTCAGAGGGTGGATAGTCGGGTGACATGGCCTGAATCTAGCCAAGTGGACAGTGATGGAGAAGTGAGAGGTCCTGTCCAAATCGCAAAAGCCACCTTCCCCCATTGTGACCTGAATATTTATGTCCTCTCCCAAAAAAGGTTGAAACCTAATCACCAATGTGATGGTACTATGTGGAGGGGCTATTGGGAGGTGAAGAGGTCCCTCACCAGACCAGGAGTTTGCCAGTCCCTTGATTGTGGGGTCCACATTCTCCAGAACTGAGAAATACATTTCTGTTCTTTAGGGGCTCCTCTGGTCTATGGTATTTTGTTACTGCAGCCCGAATGGACTAAGACACCCCCACAAATGGGTCATCCATCCCTTCAGATGGGG
Organism: Glaucomys volans; assembly: GCA_020662805.1. Lineage (NCBI taxonomy): Eukaryota > Metazoa > Chordata > Mammalia > Rodentia > Sciuridae > Glaucomys > Glaucomys volans. The sequence continues at coordinate 16,113 of JAJEJO010001368.1, read as the reverse complement.
ACATATATACCGAATGGTGGGCTACCACACCTGTTGGTCTGCGCCAGTGGCCACGTCCGTAGCCCTGCAGTGCCTGCTGTTATTCCCAGGACAGAGCTCTTTGGGAACCCAGGAAGGCTTTGTAGAAAGGCCAGGACACAAGACCTCTGTGCATGGCCTCCACAGTCTGTGTCCCATCACTGGCCTCTTCTGATGGCCACACAAGAGGCAGCGATGGCTCTCTTCACCACAGGACCACCTCTCTCCTCCAGATCCACTGAGCATGGCGGGCAGCCGTAACTGCACACGCCATGCTGTGCTACATAAATAGGGCCCATCCTTCAGAAATGTCATGCACAGGAAGCCATCTAGTTTCTACAACCAATATAATCAGAATGTGCCGTGAAATATATGCAGACGGTGCCTCAGCAGACTGAGAGGGTGTGAAATGCCCATCAGGGACGGCCGATGCAGCCCTGTTAAACCCAGGGGTGAGGCACAAAGAAGGAAGAGTGGCAGGTATACAAAAGCCAGGGTAAAAATGGTGAAAGTCAGGGGCTTCTATTCACATCTGAAAATGAAAAGCAGCAGCGTGGTGGAGAACGAGAGCAGTGATGCCCCATTCTGCACAGGCGGCAAGCCGGGGCGCTCTCGCAAATAAAGGCTCTTCTTGGCGCTGAATTCATTACTGCCCAAAGGCTTAAAGTGAAAAATTGAAGATTTCTATTAGAGAAAAGTATACTTGACCAAAGGACAGCAGAACAGGTTTTCTGAGGCTGAGCAGCCAACTTGCACAACTTTGTCCCAGAGACTCACCCATAGGCACGAAACGTTGGCCAGAGTCAAAAGTGGGGTTTTGTTTTTATAAAGTTCAAAACTATCCGTGGAGGCCAACAAAGAGATCTGCCCCACCACCCTCTTCATAGACACCCTGAGCACCCAGGTCCAAGGTAGCGCTCTGCGTAGGGCAGAGACTCAGAGCACAGGGTATTGATTGACTGGCAGTGCCCGCCATTCCATACATGTGGACACAAAGGAAGAGATGCTTAAATGCCATTGGGATCCTCACTGATGTCCTTGTCACCTTTGCCACCACCATCATCCCAGTTAATATATAATGAGTACCAGTTTAATACAAATTGCAAGGACAATTTCATGCAGAATAATACGTCCACTTCACAGATGACGATACCTAGACTGAGTGACTATCAAGTAAGCAATAGACTCAGGGTTCCAGCACTGCCTTTCTTAGGCCAGACCATGAAGAAGGGTAGCCAGTGCTCTTCTGCCATGAATCCAGGGCTTCAACAAGCTCCCCAGGTGGGCTGGTTGGTTGTCCTTTTCTCCCCACAAGTGTCTTGAAATAAAGCATCTCTTCTCCTTAGCCCATTCCTGTAACTAATGAATGAAGAATGATTCAATCAGTAGCCCTTTACCATGTGCAGATTACCTCCCTCACTTATCACACCTGCCCTACAAATTGGTCAACTTTTTGCAGGTGAGGAAACTGAGACATAAAATTGTGCATCTTACCAAAGTACATGCATGTCTAAGTGTCGGAGCCAGATTACTTCCTCCCATTCTCTCCTGAACAGACCACAGTCTCCCTCTGCTGAGTTGAGACTGCTCTTGGCAAGTGACTGAGTCCTGCATGTGGCTCAGTCTCCTGATCAGCGAGTGCTCCATGCACCCAGGGATCTTATTAGCAGATTTCTACATGCGGGACTAGGCTTGTGTTTTCAAATGCTTCCTTCAGTGGTCTCCCCTGACTCTTGATTCTTCTCCTAGTTGCTGGCTGATCCTGCGAAGCCTACTTTGCTGGCTCCTCCTCCTCTCCTTGACCTCTAAATGTTGGAATGTGTGGCCTAAAGTCTCCTTCTCTGCTCTCTCCCACTCACTCCCCTGATGATCCCGTCCAGGCTTAGAGCTTTGTTCTGTGGTTGTTGTTGTTTCCTTTTTAGTTCATTTTTATTAACACATATTAATAGTGCACATGAATGAGCTCGGTGCGATACTTCCATGCATGCCATTCATGCACTGATCAAATCTAACCCGCTTTTTCCAAATTTCTCCAATGTTAGCAATCACTATTTTACCTTTGGGTCCATATTTTTTAGCTTCCACATGACAGAATATTTTTTAGCTTCCACTTGACAGAATATTCAGTACTCGGTTTTTCTTTTTAGCTTATTAGCTTAACATAATGTCCTCTAGTTCCATCCATTTTGCTGCAAATGAAGGGATTTCTTCTTCTGCACATCTAAAGACTAATCCGGTGTGGGTGTTTGTATGTATATCTCACATTTTCTTTCTCACTCACTGGTTGGTGGGCATCTGGGCAGATCTCAAATCCCAGCTATTGTGAATGTGCCACAATAAACACGGGCATGCAGGCATCTCTTTGCTATGCCTTCTCATTTCCTTTGAATGTAGACCCAGAAGTGGATGCGGGATCAAAGGGTAAGTCCATCTTTAGTTTTTTGAGGACCCTCCGTACTATTTTCCACACTGTTTGAACTTATTCACACACCCACCAACAGTGTGCAAAGTTTCCTTTTCATCCATTTCCTCACCAGCACTTGTTATCTTTTGGACATAGACATTCTTACTAGAGTGAGATGGTACCTTGTTGTAATTTTGATTTGCATTTCTTTGCAAGCTAATGACATTGCAGGCTCAGAGCTTTAAACACCACCTCTGGGCTGGCAATTCTCAAATTTGTTTCTCCAGCCCAGACTTGTCCTCCAAATCCTTGAGAGAATATGCAGATCTAATAGATAACTCACACTCCGCACACAGCAAACTCCTACTGTACAACTCAAAAATGCACTCACACACATCTCCCCTTCTCCATCAAGATCATCCTTAACTCCTTGGTTCTGTTGTATTTTTGCACCATCCATCAGTAGCTGCTGCAGGCTCCTCCTTCAAGATATAATCACTATCAGACCATTGCTCACCACTCTGCTGTTATCACCCTAAATCAAGGAACATTTTCCCCCCAGTACTGGGGACTGAAGCCAGGGGTTCTCTACCAGTGACCTTTGCCCAGCCTGATCATGAGCTCCAGCACCAAAAGGGATGGTAGTACACCTTGGTGATCTCTGTGTACCAGCAGCCATCAAAAGTGCCCAACAAATGTCTGTGACACGAAGGATCCCTGAACACACTCTGCCCAGCTGGAGGGGCTGCCTTCCTAAGCCCACCCTCGTTGGAGACTACATCCTAATCCCCATCCATTCCACACTCAGTGGACCACCTGGACCATTCCACCATCCACCTGGCTTTGCCAAGTTTAAATGAAAAATGCTCACTAAACCCATAGCCTGGAAAATGGGTCATGCCCTTAAGAAATTAATAATCCAAAAGAACCAAAGTTTTCCCAGGATGGTGGGTAGGGGGCTAAAACAGACGCACACGGGGATCCTTAGCAGAAATTCTTCCCCCCATGACTGTGAATCAAAAACTGAGTTTTTAAAATTCAAATCATCATTTTTAAATTATTAAGAATTTTTAGACGGTTTCCTCCAAAGCTACCTCAGAGCCCCATGGGTACTCTCCGACTCTGCCAGAAAGCCTTCAGTTTCCAAGAGCTCACACATTCCCTCTTAATGGATCCGTGCGTCTCCAAACACAGGAGATGGCAGCTGCACTGGTCACCAGAGAAGAAAAGTCAATTTCACATCACAGCAAGAAAATCATTTTCCAAGGAGTCGTACAAGTCAACAATCAACGGTATTCAAGCCTCAGGCCTTGGCTTTGTCCAAGGAAATAACTCTTGAATTTAAGAAGGGAAACAGCCCAGGAGATTGGGGTGAAGTCACCTGTCTAGAAATTGACAAGACCAGTGACACAACGTCGAAGCTACATTCTCGAGCGTTGCAAGGTTAACAGAAATGTCTGTAAAGATTGCAAACAGCAGGCCACTGGACACTGTAACTTCTCCAAAATGCATAAAAATCCTGTCAATTATAAGCTAGTGAGCTTGACTTCCATCATAAAAACTGTCAGACGAAAATGAGAAACTTCTTTACAAACCCAGTATTAAATATGACTTATAGAATCAGCCCTTGCTGGGCTTGCCGATGAAATGAACTCAGGGCCCTGTAGCTTGCCACGTGTGAGCTCCATCAGGCTGCAGGACATGGGTATGCCCCAGTGTAGAGAGCCACAGTGGAACCGACAGCTCTTGGTGACTTTTGTCTTCCTTGCATACCTCTTCTGGTCACTCTTCCCTCCTCAGCTCGTGTGATTCACTCAGGGCTGACTGCCCCAGTCTCCACAGTTGGCACGTCCCTAGCCCATCCAATCTGTAAATTCCATCTCCCTAGCAACGGTGATGGTTTTGCTTGGTTTAGATTACATGACAAATTCACCCAGTGAAGTCAATCCTGGGACTTGTGCTCGAGCCACTGAGAAAGAGTCTCTGTGACCTCTGAGGTTGCCACACTAATAGACCAGAACCTGGAGTTGGCTGGGTTTGGCAGGGAAAAGAAGCTGCCAAAGAATAAAGAGCACAGATGGAGACGGCGCTGAGGTGGAGCGACAGGCACGGGCACAGTTTCCTAGTTCCTCATCCTGCTGTAACTGAATGCACCAATTTGTAGCCCTGATGCTCTGCCATGAACCAGCAAGCTCTGCTTTTTTTCTTAACCTGGTTGATTGGCATCCTGCCTGATGTCACTGCAGCGTCCCCATTGACTCAAATCTTCAGGCTCCCTTTTCATGGGGCCTTAGAATGAGCCTGTCTTACTCGGGATAGGAGGGGAGTCAAGAGCAGTAGTTTCAAAGCTCTGGCCACTTCACTTTACCTACTGCTGATCCCACTCTGGGCCCCGCTTCCAACAACTCGAATCCTGCCTTGTTCTTACAAAGCCCTGGTCCCCAGGTGTAGGGCTGGATTCCTGTCTCACTCCCCTGTGCTTCAATGTTTGCCTGCATAAATGCAATTCATCCATCTGTGATTCAAAATTGCCTAAAATAGTGCCTGGGATGTAATAGAGATCCATTAAATGTCTGATCAATGCAGCAGCTACCTAATTGATTATTTGTAGCAGATGATGCTGGTGTCCTGCCCAGGGCCCTTTACACAGTTGGTGCATTCATCCCCAGCTGTCAGTGCTGGCCACTTAATGGCTCAGGCCTGCACCCTCCTCTAAAGCATTGCCCTTAGCTTACCCATGGGAGGTATTCTAGAAGAGATGCCTTGAGATTGTGCTTCCCCCACAGCAGAGAGAAGCTCGAGGGAATGGCTGATTGGCAGCACCTTTTCTTTGGGTAAGACAGGTTGCTGCCAATCATATTCCTGAGCCTCCAGGGGATCAGTCTGAGTTCAGCCTCCCCCTGAAGTCTACCTCTTCTTCCTACCTTCTTTCCTTGGCCTATCCGGCTTCCCTTCCTCCCACATAGGTTCCTCTATGGGCAGCCCATCAATAAATCACTTGCATGCAAACTTCTCAGACTCACTCCAAGACACAGATCAAACAACACCTGTTGAAGTTGTGATCACACAGAGTGTCCCATGTCACAGGAGACTGGTCCAGGAGACATTGAAGATTGGGCAGGGTCTTAGGTGGAACTGAGGCAAAGGCCAGGGAAAGGCCCAGAGGCAGATCATGGAGCAGCAATGGGAGTGGCAGAAAGGTTGAGAAGCTGAGGGGAAATACTTAATTATTCTTTCTATCTGTACCTTGATGAATGTCCCTCCATAATCTCACACTGGTCTGGACTGCAAGCTCAACCAGAGTCTTGATTTTCTTCACGTGGTGCTCATGGCTAGGTCCAAGAAGGTCCAGCTGTGGGGACATCCATGAATCAGCACCAGAGTGAATGTACAAGCTGAGAAAGGAAGAGGAGGGGAAATAGCCCTTACAATGCATTTTTATTCATTGGAACATTCGAGGGAAAGAGAGAAGTTCAGAGACTAATTCCAAAGGGGTGGGGCTGAGGAGTGACAGCTTTGTGACGAGCTGAGATGGGGGATGGAGCGAACGCAGATCGTGCGACAGGAAAGGGTCCTGGGCATGTTTGGGACCACTGTTTTGAGCAATCTGATTTTCTACTAAGGATGCCCTCATGAAAATACTATTTGGAAACCGAGGATCAGCTTGCCCATGGTCCACATGTTAGTCACGGTAGCCCAAGACTTCACCAATCAACTCCTCAAACTTATTTCTTCCTTGTTAATTAATTCAACATGAATATTCCAGGGCAGACAAATATATTTGTTCATCATCTAATGGAGAAAGATGCTCAGGGCAGCTTAAGTGGAATGATTCCTGGAAAAGAGACTCTTTATAGAGGACAGGGCTGCACCCCCCGGTGCCCAGAGGGGAGACAGCTGGACAGCCAGATGTCCAAGAGCACAGTCTTCCCAAGTCCATTCTCCACCTCCCACGAGCATAGGCCCCCAGGTGGCCCCAATGCATGCAACAGGGAACTCGACCAAGAGAAAACTCCAGTGACCAAAATCATGAATGAGGAGAGCGTCATGGGTACACACAGCAGCCAGGAAAAGCACATGCCAGCAATGTCCCAAGTGATTGTTATGTTCTAGGTGTCTTGTCACTGTTCACTGCAGTAAAGTGAATGTTCAATAAATGCCTGTTTAATTAAGCTAATTTTATCCTTCTCCACACTCCAGATTTCTTACCTGAGAAATGGCTTTAATAACTGCCACCACCCCTTGTTCACAGGATTATGTTCAATCAGATAATTCACATGGGTCTTCCCTCTTTTTTTTTTTT